>JAMPIV010018887.1:100000-114824 GCA_024509875.1 Oreohelix idahoensis | reverse complement strand
TCTTTTCTTTAGAAAAGAAAATATAAACATTAACAAATTATCAATTCTCATATCTAACACGTGTTTTAAAACAGGACCTCTTCACCACTGTTATAAATTAGATTTAAAACACATCGTTTGTCTGCCTTATCCTATCATTTCGGTTACGCGTGATATGGAACAATGGTCATTTAAATACAAATTACATAATATGGATAGAAAGTAAGAATAATATATGCGTCAGTAGGACAGATATTTAATGTATGTATAGTCAATTGAAACCATCTCTTACTGGAAAAATAGCGAGTAATTAAATTTACTTTTACGGCTGGAAAGTTAGCTATAAGTTATTCCCCCCCCCCCCCCCCCCCCCCCCACCCTAGATTAGCACCAGAAAATCTCAGTGACAACATTATATATTGAAACACTTTAAACCACACTAAATCACTTCAAAATCTAGTATATAAAAGTACCGCAAATCAGAAAAATGAAACAATCCACGGAATCTATTAATTTTTCACTCTGTACGAGGAAAATCTTAAGATAACGAGCTATGTGAATTCAGATGATTTCTAAAAACTGATCATGGCTAATCGGAGAGACATGGTATATATTGATATGTTCCGGAATATCGTTCTTTAATGCGAAAGTCACACCACTGCCAGACCCGAGCCAATTTGCCGTTCGATTTTCTTGATCAAAGGCATTTTACCACCCCTATTGACTTTCATTCATTCCGCCTTGCCGAAATATCAGCTACGCAATTTTCCACGGACATGTTTTACAATCAAGGTCCGTCTCCACCTGAATATCGGTGTGTTCCCTGATAAAGAATCTATTACGCCATGCACCGCGTTCGCTCTCTGTTTCACATTAGGCTGATTGCCAGTGGGCCCCCATGCTAATTAAATGGTGAATCCTTCGTTTCATGTTTAAAGCAATAAGTATTTAATCTAGAGTGGGGCGGAGGGGCAAAAGTGGATGATTACTGCTCTGTGCACTATTTTTATCTGTGACAACTCCGAACGAAATCGGCGCGAGTATCTGCCGGAATGGCGAGAGGGCACTTGTCAGCGTACAGGAAGAAAAAAGGAAATACTCACGTTAAAAATCAGTCTCAGATTAGACATATTAACCGGGAAAACATGTCGCTACGGAGTAATTAGCGGGGCGTACGATTAAAAAAAAAATAATAATCTAGTGCAGTGTATTGTATGTGCAGTGTGTTTGTATTGTTATTGTAGTAGTATAGTTGCTAGTGTCATTTTATTGTAGGTAGTGTTTTATTGAATTGTTAATGTATTGTCAGTAGTGTTTTTATATTTATTTGTAGTGTATTGATTCTATTGTAGTACAGTGTATTGTGGTGGGTGTGTATATTGTAGGTGTGTGTTAGGTTAAGGTAGTTTTTGTGTGTGTTGTTGGGAGCATAGTTAAGTGTAGTTCTCGTTTCGTAGTTGATAGTGTGTTGTAGTGTGTGTGAGTAGTGTGTGTGTGTTGTCGTGTGTTGTAGCTTGATGTGTGTTGTGTGTATGATAGTATTGTAGTGTATTATGGGTAAGTGTAAGTGTAATGGTGTTTTATGGTGTAGCGTATCCCGTATTGTGTTTTAATTATAGTTGTAGTGTATTTGTTAAGTCCTATTTCTTTATGTAGGGGAGTTAGCGTTAAAAGACTTGTAATGCACAGGTCTGTTTTTTAGTTAATCACCCTTGTAAACACGCTTTGGTGATGGTGATGTTTTTCTTAGTTGGGAGCTGTAGGCAGTAAATTGTTGAAACACAGCTCAATTGTCTAGTTGTTAATGTGTTTAAAAAATATTTTGTAAAAAACTGGTCTAGTCCCTTGTGCGATTTTTGGGTAGGGACGGTTTTGGAGCTGAGCTGAGTTCTCACGCGGTGAGTCCGCGCATGTGTTTGGTTACTGAGCTGTATGAGTAGCGATTTTCGGGCAGTGTGTTTCTGGCAGAGGGCCGAAAAGGCGTTGTTAGCGATGTGCTTTCGCGGCCCTGGTCGTGTACGGGTGGATTTTTGTGGACGTCTGTTGAGTATGGATATTGAAATGTATTAAACCATGGAGTTTTGTAAACTGCATTGTAACGCATGTCCTTTTTGTGGATTCCATTCAGCCATGGAGTATTGTTAAACGGCGCAGTGTATGCAGTCCTTTTGAGGGATATGGTTGCCGTGCATTTACTATGAGAAGTGCGCCGCTAAGTGCTGTAATTGAGATTAAGGGAGTATTCGAGCTTTACGATTAATTTAATCCTATACTTCATATTTTGCTGTAAAACGTATTTCTACAATGTCAACGTGACTTGTGTTGTGGTGTCAACTAAACTATGTACGAGTCAAGAACTGAGTTCCCACTTTGTTTCCTGACTCCTACGTGTGCAATGATGTGTGTTTGTGATTGCTATTGACTTCAATCTGAGAGTACTACTTGTCATTCACGTTCTCTTGACGGTCATCTTTTTACTCACCCACCATCAAGTCGGACCCATACGTAAGCCCGACATACCGACATAAGGCTGATTGCCATAATTAGCTTTAATACTATACATTTAACATCCTCCTGGAAACATATAAAATCCCCACTTTCCCAACGTACTATTAACAGGTGGTTAGGTTTCCAGTTTACGGGGCGTGATACCCACGATATTCGGAAAAATACAAGGAATTTCTAACAAGTTCAAGATGTTCAAGTACCTCCTGTGATTGGATTTATCAGCGAATATATTAACATTGTGATTACTACAAGGGAGTTACTATTACAATTTCAACATGTTCGCAGTCAAGAGTCGCAGTGTTACCTGTTCCAGTTCTCGTGTTACCAGTTTCAAGCAGATGTCATAATTATCAAGGACCTGTGTGTCAGAGGTGACGAGTACCAGTAACTTTCACGTTGGAGTAGTTGCTTATGTTGTGTTATCCGTATGCCCCATCGTTTTGGCGGGAGGATAGGGAGTTTTACTTTTATTGAAGATTAAAGTGGTTTTTGTCTCGTCCTGGTAAATGTTGGCCCAACTTTGTGTAATGTCAACAGGCTTCCGATATTATGCATTACTTTTCTATTGAGTGTTTTATGTTTCTATTTCCATATTTATGTGGGCGGGTAGGGGAGGTCGATCTGATCAAACGGGTTCATCTCGACGTTAATTCAGGCTCTTGTTCAGATGTTCTATTAGGATTTAGTTTGTGTGGTGTCATATTGAGCGATAACTCCGGGTCAAGGCTAGAATCTCTTGCCGAGGGTTGAGAATCGCTATTTGCCTCTTACGACAGGAGTTGGTTAGGTGTGACGTAACATCTATTGGGGTTATCGAAGTATTTTTTCTGTACCTTAGTTTATGGATTATTGTTTTTTTGTGAGTGTCTTTCTCTCTTTCCTTATCTTCTTTTTATATACACATTTTTCGTGTATACACTGTGTTGGCGCTTGTTGTGTGATTCTATGCGCAGCGGTGCATGGCATAGCTTGGCAATATAGTGTTTTCTGTGTGCGGCTTTATTTGTGCTGGGGAGTCTGCGATCGTGTTCAGTGGGGCTCTCCCAGGGGAGCGTGGGCTGCCGGGGAACGGGTGGATCGTTAGGGGCGAGTTCGCGGGGGTCTCAAGTCAGTTATGGCGCCATTAGGGGGGGATGTCTTTGGTATGGAGAAGGTTATGTGGAGGGCCGAAGATGTGTATGATGATGAGGGGGGCCGGGGGGGGGGGGGATTATGCGGCATGGGAGTGGTTGGGTGTTAGTTTGTTTTACGGGCGTATGACCTGGGGAACTGTGTGATAGAGGAAAAACTAACGAAATAGTAATTGGAAGTTTGGTTGGTTTAGAGGGCATTTGTGAGCGATTGTGGAGGTTGGGAAGGGGTATGTGGGGTATAGTGGTCTAAAACTCGCACCGTGGGTCAAGTTAATATCTTATTTGTATTTTTAGGGTGATTTTACGACTATATATTTGACTGAAGGCAGCATGTGAGAGTGGTTGAGTCATATGGATTTTGATTTATGGGATCGGAGGATATGAGGGCCTGTATGTGTATTGGTATTTTTATTGGAATAAGGCAGGGATTCGAGAGAGATTACAAGCCCAAAACTTGACAGCATTTGTGATGGAAAGTTTTTTGGGTTTAATTGCGGTTCCAAAAGCTCTAACGGTAGTTTTGCTGAGCGAAGAATTTTCTGTCCGGTTCCTCATTAACCTTTGTAAGTTTTTGTTTAACAAGCCTTTATTTAATAATTTAAACCACGGATCATATATTGAGGAAATATACAGAAGGAGTATTCCCAACGGACATTCACTGATGGTCACGGGAAACGGGAACCGGGTTCGCTAGGAAAGATGTGGTGAGCTTCAATAAAAAAGATTAAACAAACTGGGCGTCTGGCATGTGAACGGTAAAGGAGTGAGTTTTTTTAGAAAGTATTGCTCGAGGGAAGAGGGGAAACTACATGAGACAGTGTGTCCCAACCTTTACAATGGGGATATTTACCACAAATTGAAACTTGGAGGAACTTTCTCGGGTTACAAGCTGCATTGAATTCCATGCATTGTGTAAGATCAAAGAGTTGGAAGCTCAAAGTAGAAGGATAAAAATGTCGAAGTGGAAGGATCTCTCGGGCAGACAGGAAAGTTCAAGGGAAAAAAGAATGAGATGTTTGTTGCAAATTAAAAAAGTTCAGGCCAAGGAAACGTGAGAAGAAGAAAGGAAGAAAGAGGAAAAGAAAGTCTTATACAGAGACACGCTTCTTGATTTTATTGAGTGAGGTGAATTTATTAGAACTGTATTACTGAAGAGAAAGAAAAACGAGGAGAAAAACGGTATCTCAGAGAAGGGTTGATGATGAAGAGCTTAAGAATAGCCATGATAATGAGACTGAGGGCACGACAAATGGAGAAACAAAGAAAGAAAAGGATGTGAAAATGAGTGTAGAGGGGATTAAGATGGAGGGAAGAAAAGAGAAAGTATGCAAAGATTGAGCAATCACTCGCGGAGGAGAGGGTTGCAAAATAGTTCTGACATTTAATAACTTAATTAAGAAATCAAAGTGAAGAAATTTTCACTCAAAAAATGTAGAATGTTACCGAAAAATTACGGAATAAAAAGAGTTGATGGATTACTAGATATGTCTTAGGCAACAAAGTGTTTTGTCTACTGTCAGGTTGAACAGTGTGAGACAGAAAGTTTGATTATCAACCAAGTCACAAAAGCAAAGATGTCTAGGAGGACATGCACTCCCATGCTAACAGTAACGTCAAACATTGGTGCACATAAATCTTTTCGTGGCAAATACAATTTCCCACGTGCGTAACGATTACGGCTTCTATTGGGTAGTGATTTCTTGGGGCCCGGCGCCGTAAGGCCAACAAAGGTTTAATCTACTGGTAACAATCCTGTCCTGTACATCATGGGGAAAAACTTTTGATAATGGTCCATGGGGTTCAAAGCTCCACAAACCAATAACCCGTGCATCCTGATGTTGGTATGATTGTCTGAGTAAAATATAGCCATAACAAGGGTTAATACTTGTAGTATGTGTTCCCAAAAGAACGGCCCTTGATGTAGGGTCAACATAAAGGAGTCTTGTCAGTCCCGATGCTTCGGTTTGTAATCAAGCACATTCCACATGCAAAAAATAAAAAAACATTTTTTGGGAGGAGAGATAAGATTCGTGGATGTGTGGACAGTACCAAGGGCGGAGGTCAGCACGTAATAATCTTGCCTTCTCCAAGAAAGAAAAACGGGACGACAAACACCCCCCCCCCCCCCCCCCCCACCCCCCCCCCCCCCCCCGGGGGGCTGGGCGGGGGTGCGGGGCGGGTGGGGGGGCGGGGTGTTGGTAACGGGGGAGGCGTAAACCACATAACAGTGTGGTTCTACGGTGGATTGTGGGGAAAAATGATGGGTGAAGATTAGGAGAGTAAAGAAAGACATCTACACGTCTTATAGGTATCTACGTACATAAAGAATTTTGTCTCGGTGGAGACAACAGCGAAAAACCAGAAGGAAGTCCAATTCATCTAAATAGATATTTTTAGCAAAGGTAATATATAAAGTAATTTGAGGAGTAACGTACAAAACAATGATATCTGGGGTTGTCAAAAAAAACATGACCAAAAGTAGGGGGGTTCGCAAGTCGGCTCCGCCCTATAGTGGAATTGAGGAAAAAATATTAAAAACTATAATAAACTAAGATGAATCTGCGGCTGCTTGCTGGGGGCTTGCTGAGAGTGGAATAAGGCGGGTGCGGGTCGCTGTTGCGACGTTCGTGGTAGCGGAGGGGTACAGCAGTGTAGCAACTTTGCGTTTCTCCGTGGGGGCATGGCTGGCAGGGGAGTTAGCGGGCGCTTCTGCCCGGTGACATTTTGGGCGGTAAGGTTGGATGACTTGGGTAATTAAGGTAAGGGGATTAATAGTCTCCTCAACATGTCGCGACTGTCATTCGCATGCCGGCACTATGCGTTTTGTGCATTTGCAGAAAAGTAGCATCAGGTTGGTTCCTACATTTGTAGTGCAGAAACTGTGGTGGCGTCACCCCCGACAGCGCCCCCATCTGGCCAGGTCCATCCGGGTCGGGTGCCCGCTCCGGAGGGCGACCCCTTCGGGGCGGTGGGCGGCCTGGCGCGGGCCGCGTGGGGGGCGACGTCGGGGGTCGGGGGGCGCGGGGGGCAGCGGCCGAGAGCTGCGCAGCGGGGGGGTGGGTGTCCGACACCGTTGCGGTTGAGGGATCGCCGGCAAGGTGGGTGATTGGGTTGCCTTGAGCTGGGGGGGCGGCGTAGTTGTCTCTTGGGTTGTTGGGGGGTGGGCCTGCAGATGGTAGGATTTGGTATCGGTGGGCCAGTATCAGTTGGGAACAAAAGCCCACAGGGGCGTGTGTTGGGGATTGATCTCGATAATGGGGGTGGGGGGTTATGGGTTCTGTCCGCGGTAAGGGGGGGGGAGGCTCGGGGACAGAAGGGATGACCCGTAAGGGGTGGGTTGGGAGGGGCGGGTGGGGGGGGGGGGGGGGGCGTCTCTTAGTGATGACATTGGGGTTGTTGGTGGGGGGGGGGGGGGGGGGGGCGGGGTTGGGGGGGGGGGGCGTGCGGGGGTGGGCCGCGTTGCGGGGTGTGGGGGGGGGGGAGGGGGGGGGGGATTTTGGGGTGGGGGGTGGGGTGGGTGATTGGGGGGTGGGGGGGGGGGGTAGCTGGGGATATGGGGGGGGGGGATTTCTTGGTGGTGGGGGGGGTGAGGTCTTTCGCCGGGGCGGTTTTAGTAGGGTTAACTAGGTGGGGGGGGGGGGGGGGAGATACTTGGTGCTAGATTCTATACGGGGCAGGGTGGGGGGGGGGGGGGGTAGGGGCGTGGGGGTGTGGTGGGTGGGGGCCGGGTGGGGGGGGGGGGGGGGGGGGCTGCCGGGGGGGGGGGGCTGGGGGGGGGGCGGGGGGGCGTGTGGGTGGGGGCGGGGGCCAACAGCGGGGGGGGGGGCGGGGGATGCTAGGGGGGGTTTTGGGGAAGGTCAGGGGGGGGGGGACGGGCCCCAGGCGGCGTCGGGCGGCGGGACCTCGGGGCGGGCGTCGGAGGGGTTGGGGGGGGGGGGGGCGACAACACGTGGGGGGGGGGGGGGGGGGAACGAGGACGGGTGATGGTGGGCGGGGGAGGGGGGGGGGTCTTCGCGGGGGGGGCGGGGGGGCAGCCCGAGGCAAATGGGGGGGGGAGTATTGTGAGGGGGGGGGGGGGGGGGTGTGGGGGGGGGGGGGGGGGGGATGTAGGGGGGGGGGGGGGGGGGGGGGGGGGGGGGGGGGGGGGGGGGGGGTGGGTTTTTTAATTTAATATGGGGGGAGGGGGGGGGTCGGGGGGGGGTTGGACGTGTTGGGGGTGGGCATGTGTGTGTAGAAGGGCTCCACGGGGGGGGGGAAGGTTGGTGGGTTAGGGGGGGGTGGGGTGTTGGCCCGGGGGGGGGGGGGGGGGGGTATGCGGTGGGGTGGTGTGTTTTGAGTTGTTGGTGGTGTTTGATAGCTGGTGGCGGGGGGGGTGGTTTTAGTTGTTTTACGAGGGGTTGTCGGGTTCGGCTTTTGGGCGGGTGTGTTTTGTGGTGGTGGTTGTTGGGGGGTGGGGTTTTTTTTCTTTTTTTTTGGTGTTTTGGTTGTTCTTATTTTTTTTGTTTTTATTTTTTTTTTTTTTTTTGGGGGGGGGTGGTGGAAAGGTGGGGGAACGGGGCGGTATTATTGTGTGACGTGGTGGAAAAGACCGGGTATTGGTGGCCCGCGGTCGTTCCATGGTACTGGGGGGGGCCGACGCTAGGGCAGGGGGTCCGGGCGAGGGTGCGGGGAGTGTGGGTTAGGGCAGGGGGGGTGGGGAAGATTAGGTGCCCGACACACCCACCCCTATTTCAGAAAAAGTCTATCAATGGGGGGGAAAGGACCCCTAGGCTCCACGTAGGACAAATTCTATATATCTATGCTTATTGACCTCCCGGTAGGTGCCTGCTGTTGTGTGGGAGGGGGTGCCACGCTGGTAGCGGGGATTTCAGCATGCATGGGACGTGTGGCTCACTGCTTATTGTTGACGGGGTGTGGCATTAGGATGTTGGGAGTTTAGGTATTAGGTGTGAGACTATGACCCCCATGAGGAGAGTGGCCACAGCCCCGATATGGCCAATACAACCGTATGTAGAGGGGTAGGGGTGCGTGGACAGGCAGGGGGCTCCTGTGGCCCAGGGGTTGGGACCGGGCGTGGCACGTTTGCGGGGGTGATACGTCGGGGCGCAGTGGCCGGGGTCTGTGTTTGCCTTTTGCCCATTGACTGGTGAATCTTCATGTATTGGACACTAAATTAAAAATAAGAAAAGGAGAAAAATATACTAGGAGTAGGGAAAATATGAAGGTAAAAATAATGAAGTAATCCGTGATGTTCTGTGAGTGGAAACCCGTCCCGTGAAAAAATTTAAAACGCTAGTCGTAGCTTTTGCATGTATATCAGAGATGATCTTGTATTTGGAAGTTGGGAACATGGGAACATTATTTTGAAACACTGATTTCTTCAGAGCATAAACACCTGAGAATGAGAATTAAAATAATTTGATTTTTTCTATTTCTAGTACTATAGTAAAATAACGTGCATGCATTGCATTTTCATTGTTCCCAGGCAAATTATTTTAATATTTTAAAATATATATTTTTTTTAAACCCGCTGCAGATACTGCAGATTATTTTTATATTCTGGCCAGATTTTTTGGCTTTGCTGCAGGATATTTTTTCGTCCTTTTTTCATATTCTCACAGTAGCATATGAGCAAGCAGGATTTGTAGAGGGAGTTCTTTATCGGGTAATCGAATCATATTTCAGGTTGAGAAAAGTAGAAAAAGTATTAAAATTTATAAATATTTATTAAAAAATTAATATAAATAAAATTACAGCTCTACCAAAGAAACCACCTATAGTGAGCTGGAACGTGATGTCAGCCTGGAAAGTTTGGGAGTAGTAGTCTGGAGTAAAAGTATGGAGTTGGGAGTAACTTATAGGTTTGTTTGTTTAAATTAAAACCGATACATGTTAGAATTAAACAAAGACAAGCTGTATCTGATAATGGTTGTTCGACTGAAAGAACCTAGAATTAGAATAGGAAGTTAGGAATTCTGAATTCTGGTTTATATGTTATGTTATTTGTATTAATTTTTAAATTTTTTTAAGATTTTTTTTTAGTTTTTTTCTTTTTTTTTGGTTTTAAAAGCACCATACCCCATTAGTAAGGATACTAATGTTGGGCTTATTATTTTGCAAGTTGGAAGAGTGTGATGGTAATAGGGTGTTTTCCCCATAGGCCGTTTCTGTCTGTCGAATTTTTGTTTTTTCCCTTGTAAATAACTGGCTGGGGGGTCTCTGGCGAGCTGTGTGCTGATTTGGTGTTTAGATGGGTTGGTTATGGCACTTATCCGTGGTCTGCGCTTGTCGTGTGCTGATTGGTGGCTTTTGCTTAAGGATAGGATTTGTTTTTTTTTAATATGTCACACATTTTGTTAAAAGCTGGTGATTTCATTTTTTTTTTGGTCCTATTAATATTATATGTTTTCTGCCATCAATGGGACTATACCTATACCCTGTAGCGTAGTTGTATGTTTTTTTTTTTTTTTTTATGTCTTATGCGGACAAAACTTGTGTACCCTTGATCAATCCCCAGCCCTAGCTATGCCAGTGGGAGATTTGCCAGTGGGAGATTTTACTCCTTGTATGGGTTCAACCAAGCTGGACATGGGTCTGCGTGGGGAGGGGTCAGACTAAAAAGCTGGGTACACTGGTGGTCCACCAGGTTGGCGGGGTTTTAGCACAAGGGCCGACACTCCCGCTGTCTTATGTACAAAAAAAAACAAAAAAATCGCACGATGAAAAGGAATCAACAATAAATGGAAAAAAAACCTTTGCTCTCGGGAGGACGGACATCCGGACCGGTGTCCTCAGGTTTCGTATGTTATGGAATGACAGGGGGTGAAAGCCGGAAACGACCGAAAAAGGAAGCCTACTGTGCATGAAGACGAATGCCCCGACCGCAAAACACGAACCCGGAATAGGCTTTTGGAACGTCAGAACTATGAATGAGAGGCAGGAAAGCTGAGACAAATCACAGCAGACGATGAGGAACTACAAGAAACATATCCTAGGAATAAGCGAGAGCAGATGGACAGGTAGGGGAGAATAAAAACAGCTACAGGGGAAACAGTACTTTATTCTGGCAGAGAGGATGGTCAGCACAACGAAGGTGTAGCCATTATCCTGAAGAAAGGAATGGAAAGGTCTTTACTGGAATGGAAACCCATCAACAACAGACTGATAAGAGCAAGACTAAGAGGGAGGTTCACCAACACCACAATTATACAATGCTATGCACCAACAAACGACAGTGATGAAGAGATCAAGGACGAGTTCTATCAACAGGTACAAAAAGAAATGGAAACTACACCCAGGTACGATCTCATTATAGTAATGGGAGACCTAAATGCGAAAGTGGGAGCACATAATAATTATAACGAAAGAGTAATGGGGAAATGCGGCAGTGGAACAGCAAATGAGAATGGGGACAAATTAATAAGCTTCTGCAGTATTAACAACCTGGTCATTGGAGGAACACTTTTTCCACACAGGGAAGTGCACAAGTTAACATGGGAATCACCAAACTGACGAGACAGAAACCAGATAGATCACATAATGATCAATGGCAGATGGAGACATGCACTACAAGACGTGAAAGTAAGAAGAGGCGCAGATGTGGGAAGTGATCATCACCTAGTAGTAGCAAGACTGAAAGTGAAACTCAGAGCTGCTGGACCAGTTGTAGTCAAACAGAAAAGATACAACATCACGAAACTGAAGGATCCCCTCACCAGAAAAGCTTTCATGGTCGACGTAAAGAGAAGAAATGAGATTATCAAAAGCCAGGAAAGAACAGAGACCGATGATGTTGACCAGAGATTAAAAACCATCTCAACAATATACAAGGAAAGCAGCAAGTCATGCTTGGGATTCCAGGAAAGAAAGAGCCAAGACTGGATAACACCAGATACGCTAAACACCATAGCGAAGAGAAAGGAAATGAAAAGAAAGAAAACAGAAGCTAAGTCTCCCAGATTAAAGGCAATATATAGTGAACAGTACAGTCAGCTGGACAAGGAAGTTAAACGTCAAACCCGTGCTAACAAAAGGACATTTCTGAATGACCTTGCAAGACAGGCAGAAGAGGCAGCACTGAGAAATGAACAAAGCACAGTATACAAAATAACTAAAATCTTCAGTGGAAAACGATGTGCAAACAATATTATATTAGTAAGAGATAAGCAAGGAAATCTCATCACAACAGTAGAGGGACAGGAAACAAGATGGGCAGAGCATTTCAGAGAAACTCTGAATAAGGAACCACCAGAGACACAATTGAATATTCCTGAGGCTGAAAAATGATCTAGATGTTAATACAGACATCCCACGAAAAGAAGAAATCATCACAGCAATGAAAGGGTTAAAGAATGGAAAAGCTCCTGGTCATGATAACTTAAATGCAGAGCTATTTAAGACAGACCCAGAGCTAGCAGCAGAACTATTAGAACCACTATTTGCACAAGTCTGGAAAACAGGGACAACACCAACAGAGTGGAGAAAAGGAATAATTGTCAAATTGCCCAAGAAGGGAGATCTTGCAGACTGCAATAATTGGAGAGGAATAACTCTTCTCTCAGTTCCCAGCAAAATACCAGGCAGGATATTATACAGAGAATCTCAAAAGCAGTAACCACAAACTGAGGAAAGAACAAGCAGGATTTAGAAAGAACATAAGATGTGTAGATCACATATTTACCCTCAGGAACATTACAGAGCAGTGCTCAGAATGGCAAAGACAGTTGTACATTAATTTCGTTGATTTTGAAAAGGCTTTTGACAGTATACATAGGGACAGTTTATGGAAAATACTGAGGGCTTATGGAATTCCAAGCTGCATAGTGTCAATCATAAAAAGCCTTTATGCCAACTTTACGTGCAGCATTGGGCAGAGCAACCTAACCTTTGAGGTGAAGACAGGAGTACGACAGGGATGCCCCTTATCAACCACTCTATTTTTAACAGTCATAGACTGGGTGATGCGCCAGACAACAGAGGGCAATCCAAGAGGAATAAGATGGACTACATTTTCTATTTTGGAAGATCTGGAATATGCAGATGACAATGCACTGCAAGCACATTCACATCAACACATCCAGGAAAAAACGGATAGACTTAATAAGTATAGCCAGCAGGTGGGCTTGAACATCAACCTAAAGAAGACAGAGGTCATGACGCTCAATGTGAGCAACCCTGAGCCCATATCAGTAAGGAATCAGCAACTGGAACAGACAGATGCCTTCACATACCTAGGATGCATAGTAACACCAGACGGCGGAGCAAGCAAAGACATCAACAACAGAATGAACAAAGCAAGAGCAGCCTTTTTTAGTCTAAACAACATCTGGAAGTCCTCTCAGTACAGCACAAGCACAAAATTAGGATTATATCAGAGCTGTGTGCTTTCTGTGCTTCTCCATGGCGCGGAGAGCTGGAGAGTTACAGAGAAGGAAATGTCGAAATTGTCCTCTTTTCACACAACATGCCTAAGAAAAATTATCCGATTCTTTTGGCCGAATATCATCACCAACCAAGACCTGCTTACTCGGAGCAAGCAAGAGGACATGCACACCATCATAGCTGGCAGACGCTGGAGCTGGGTTGGCCATGTCCTCAGAAGAGACCCCGATGCCATCACAAGAACACCTATGCTATGGACCCCTGAAGGAAAACGAAAGAGAGGCCGACCAAAAACAACTTGGCGGAGGACTGCGGAGGCTGAGATGCAAAGAATGAACCAGAATTTGGGCACTGTACGAATGATGGCCACCGACCGAGCAAAGTGGAATCAATTTGTTGTTGCCCTACAAGACGCCACCAGGCGTAATGGCCACTGACTGCTTTGACGGTCGGCGGCTAAGGATCAAAGAAGAAGAAGAATTATAAGTTTAAACTAGTAAATAAAAAAAATACTATTTTTATGTAACTTATCGTTACGAAACTTTTTGGTATTGTACATTATTTTTTTTTTCTGATATTGTGATAATTTTTCTTTGCCCAGCGCTTGATTGTGCGTCAGTGGGAACTTATGTATAGCGGGGTTATTATTATTGTTATTTGTGTGATGTCTATAATAATTCATTTTTGGTTATGAATAAGTTTTATAACTTTGTTAAATTACCTATTATGATTTATTTAGTTATAGCTTTCTTTTGTGTTTTGGTATATATAAATATATATAAATATATATATAAATATATATATAAATATATATATATAAATAATATATAAATATATATATATATATATATATATATATATATATATATATATATATATATATATATATATATATATATATATATATATATATATATATATATATATATATATATATATATATATATATACATTGCCTTTTTGTTCTATGCTTTCCTGTCATGATTGTATTTATTTATACAATACGTTGTTTGATTTAAATAGTTATTAGGAGGTATTATTACCATCTTTCTCTACATACATATCTTTGCTTTTCTTCTTTCTTTGCTGATCATTCTTCATTTCATTCCATCTCTTCTATTGACTTTTCAGTATGGGTTCATATTTTGGTTATGCTTCCATATTTCATCTACGTTTCACTTGATTCTACTTGTATACTTTTTCTTCTTACTCTACTCATACTTCCATCCTTTGTATTTATTTTCCATGCAATGCATTGTTTAACTGAATTGTTACCATGTTGTATTATTGATTTCTTTTACTATTTCTATTGCATTGCTTTCTTTCATTGCTGGTCATTCTTCCTTTTACTTGATCTTGTCTTTTCACTTCCTATTTATTATTTCCTACTTAGTCTATACTGAATATACTTAACGTTGTTTGAAACCGATCGTTTTTGTATGCTTGTCTGATTACTTTGTATGCTTCATTTACTACTTTCTACTTACTGCTAATAATTTTTTTGGAATTTATAAACATGGGACTTAAAACACAGGGTAATTCTTGTGTGTGGACATTAGAGCTTCATCGAACCTCTTATTTTTGCTGATGTACTTTTTAAAAAAAAAAATGATGATATCATTTTTTTTTTTCCCGGGGGTCGGTGTAGCATGTTAAGTCATATTTCTTATGTAGGGGAGTTAAGCGTTAAAAGACTTGTATGCACAGGTCAGTTTTTAGTAATCACCCTTGTAAACACGCTTTGGGTGATGATGATGTTTTTCTTAGTTGGCAGTAGGCAGTAAATTGTTGAACACAGCTCAACTGACTAATTGTTAATGTGT
>JAMPIV010018887.1:90000-95000 GCA_024509875.1 Oreohelix idahoensis | reverse complement strand
TCCCAACAGCTACAGACCCAATATCCCTTCTATCATCTCTTTCAAAAACCAATCCCACTAGAGAAAAACACATTTACAACACCACATTTCAACACTTAACAACAAACAAACTGCTCATTGATAGCCAGTCAGGTTTCAGACCCAAAAATTCCTGTCACACAGCGCTCACCAAAATGGCAGACAACTGGCTGTCGAACATAAATGATGGAAAATTATGTGGTGCTGTTTTTGTTGACTTCAAGAAAGCATTTGACATGATTGACCACACTATCTTGGTTCAAAAGTTGGAAACCCTCAGAATAGGCTCTAATCCACTAAACATCATCAAATCTCATTCCTGGCAGATCGACAACAATTAGTGCTTCACAACAACTCGGCATCAGATTTCTCGAAGGTAGTTACAGGAGTACCGCAGGGCTCTATTCTTGGGCCCCTACTCTTCGCAATGTTCATCAACGACCTGCCACTACATCTAAAATATTCAACTTGTGACCTCTTTGCAGATGATTGTACTATCTACACTAGTGACAATGACTGCGTGGCACTTGAAATGACTCTTCAAAGCGATGTAGACAATCTAACAAAATGGAGTAATATGAATCGTATGCCAGTAAACACAACAAAAACGAAATCTATGTTGATTACCACCAGACAGAAACTCCTAAGCTGCACCAAAAGATCGCTACAGCTACACGCGGAATCAATACAAATTGAACATGTAACAGAACACAAAGTTCTGGGGATCACGATTGACCAGCACTTAACGTGGAACTCCCATGTACGGAATTTAACCAAACACATAGCACAAAAGACGTACCAGCTAGCCAAAATAAAACACTTCTTAGACGCAGACACTAGACTATTGTTCTACACCTCACATATACAGACACATCTAGATTACTGCTCTACACTATGGGATTGTTGCCCTGCTTCCACCTCGAAGAGACTGCACTCCCTGCAAAAGAGAGCAGTGCGTCTGATCACCGATAATCGCACGACACCACACACAAGGACAGGAAAAGAACCCAAAATACTGTCGCTAAAAAAAACGTCTTCTCTACAACAAAGCCAAGCTGACTCACACAATTCTATCTAACAATGCCCCGTCGTACCTAAGATCATTGTTTCAAACCAGTAGAAGGGAGGGACAACGATTACATCAGTTACGTCTGCCCAAACCAAGGATCGACCTGTTCAAAAAGAGTCTAGCCTACTCTGGTGCCTACTTATGGAACAGCCTTCCACACCACCTAAAAAGCCTACCTACACAATATTCTTTTAACAAAGCACTTTTCAAACACTTCCTCAACACTGATTATCTACCCCCATAGAAACAGTATTTGCCTGTCAACATCTCATCCATAGGTCAACATTTCTTTTCCTCTTCCGCTCATTTTTGTGTGTGAATAATTTGTTTTATATCCATGTAATATCATTATTATATTCACTTTAAAATATTATTATATAATGTAATGTATGTGTGAATGTACCCACATAATACTGTACTTTAGAAATGTGAGTCGTGAGAATGTACCCGCATACCAAAAATACAGATTAATTGTAGACGGATTGACCGCATGAGTGAGTGTCGGTATACAGAATTTATTTATTTTTATTTATTGTTTTATTTATTTTATTTTATTATTACTTTTTTCCCCCATTTACTAGCTTGTTTGTTTCAAAAAAAAAAAAAAAAAACCCTACTCATTTTTTTTATTATTATGCTTGCATACTGTAAATGAATGCTGTTATGGTAACTTTATAATGTTGCATGCCTTTAAATTAATGCTTAAAGCATCATGTGGGAATGAAAGGATATAGTATTATGTAGGACCCTGAGTCTAATAGTTGATGATAATGATGTGTTCTCAGGGGACCTATCGCTACCTCTCTCAGATCTCACACTGTGCAGTATTTTATAGTTATGATGTAGAATTTATATGGCTATGTGTCTAGGGTAATGCAGGTGAAGTGATGTGTTAATTCAACAAACATAAGTATAACTCAATAATATCAAAGTAAATAAGACTGTGGTTAAATTTAGGTAATAATATTTTTTACAATTTTTTATTGTCCTGAACCTAACCTTTCTGGAACAGGACTGTCAAATCAATCAAAGAAATGTGATTAAGTGAATCAATTAAAGGCATAAAGTAGACATTCTGTCTATTACTAATAATGCTAACTCTAATGAGGTGTGTGTATCCCCACTATCTTATATTAACACTGGGTATTAGATGGCGGGTTGGGGTTTTTAAATCATCCCCTCTTTTACAATGTTTAATAATTATTTTTGAATCAGGATGTGGATATGTCCTCAAGTGCCAGTACATGCACTTATCTGGGACAAGGTTTACAGTGCTGACGTGTAGATCTTCAATAAAATGACCAGTCTCTCCCACTTCCTGGAAGTACAAGTGGCAGGGGGCTTGTAATAGAGTGAACAGCTTCCACCTCACACACTAGTATGCCTCTCCAGGAGTTCTGGTTTTCTGGGTATTGGTATGATATAAAAACCCTGAAAGAGAAGGTTATGGTCCCTTCTTTACATCATTTTTATACTATGATTCCACAAGTTTAAAAACATGATACATTTCAAAACAAAGAGAGTCAGCTTTTCACGACAACCCATTTCATCCACCTTAGTTGGTTATGACAGTTTTTACCAGTGTTTATCTTCTTCTCCCCCATATGGCTACAATGCCACTGTCACTTCTAAAAAAACAGCATTTTATTTTCTTCCATATAATCAGGTGGGGCATACACTCTCCTTCTGGTAACCTGTAAATATTTTCTTTTCCAAGCATTCTAAGTAGGTGTTCATGTGTCATTAGAACACTGTGACACTGTGAAGGACTTCCAGTGGTCTTTTGACTTACTGTCGTAATGTTTTTTGGATAATATTCAAATACAATTACATTCATTATAAGACTGCTTTAGGCATGTACTGCTATGATGTCGTAAGTTTTTCCATTGGCAATGTCGCACAACACAGAATTTTTTGGCGCCTTAACTAGGCTAGCCCCTACATATTTTAAACGATATCAATAAACATTTCTCTTACCGCAATCAATGAAATAATACACTAGCATTTTCTATAGATTAACTGGCGATCAATGGGCACAAATCTTGATCGCCGCCGTCCAGACGCAAAGGCAATGGGTCACACACAAGGCTTTGCTACTGTTCTTAATCTGACTAGGTGAACAAATATTCTTCAAGTGGCAGCGTTCGCTTGGCCACCCTTTAGTTTTATCTCTCCCCTTTTCAATATCAGTACCCAATCAAATTTGAATACAGCCAATTTGACTTTTTCACAGACGCGTTAGAAAGTGTAACATCCCAAGATTTTCAAAACTGAGCAGTTATCAGCGCGTTTGTCTGCCTGTCTCAATTTCTTATTTCTACAATATCTCTGTTATTATTGTGCGATTTTAAAGGTGAAAAGTGATTATTAAATGGCCCACTGTCCTTTATCCATCCATTATAACTTCATATACTTCTTTATCTTCGTTTTCATCTGTGTACTTTTCCTCTTTATTTATTCCAACTACAATACTTTTCTATAAGGCAAGGTAATTCAGTATAAGGAATAATATGATCTTTTAATACACAATATTATCATAACTTTTCAAACATCCCTTTTATTTCTGTATTCTTCTTTCTTTCCGAAGAAATAATTATCTGAGTTTCCTCTTTTCCTTCCCCCCCCCCCCCCTTCTTTTTCCTCTCTGCCCACATGCGTTAGTCATTTCAGTTGCCAAGTAAGGCTAAATTTTGTCACTTTAACTACCTCTTCCCCTGTCTCCTTGTATTTTCAAGAAGGTGGCGATTTGGACCGATGCCAAGCTGTCCATCCGTCGTTCCTAACAATTAGTACGGGTGTAGAAAAAGTGGGGTTTTGTAGGTGAGACTTGCCTGCTCGCTAACAAATATTCAAATATTTGCCACGCGTCTTGTGTTTCAAGAAACGGGGCCTAACGACACACTGTCGCATGTTGTACTATTAATAGATTCTAAGAATGCGTTAGTTAGTATTATTTTACTTGGCTTTCAACCAAGGTCAAATACAGAATTTATTCATAGATTTTTGAACGAGGAAAAGAAATATAAATGAGAGCGGGGAGTAATATGGAGTATTTTATCACAATATATATATATATATATATATATATATATATATATAATATATATATATATATATATATATATATATTATATATATATATATATATATATATATATATATATAATGTGATAAAATACTCCATATTACTCCCCGCTCTCATTTATATTTCTTTTCCTCGTTCAAAAATCAAATTTTCTGCAATACTTAAATTGTGTCTTGAAGAAACAATCAAAAACTTACATTTTAAGGTTATTTTTAACAAAATGATGTTAAATCCGTTTCCGGAATGAAACTGGGTTCTACACCGACATTTCTTCGTTGAGTGTTACTATTTTCGGGAGAGTACATATAAGGGAAACAATACAATTAATGTCTAGCTTTCAACAAAAGTTGCATCCCTTAGATGTGACCGACGTACAAGCGGCGAGAATTATTTATATTGATGAGATGAGATGATATATACACACACACAACACGTGCGATATTTCCACACTGCTGCACCGATTACCTAATTTGGTAGAGTCTAAAAAATTAATTTAATAACCGCTTATTAACATTTTTAGGACGAAATTTACACCTAATTATTAGCGGCTACTGTTAACGATTAGCAACTAAAATTCCAATATTTTGGTTTGGTTTTAAAGACTATCTTCATTGCACACGGACAACTGCATCAATGCTCCTCTTCTCCCTTAGATCACACAAGGAAGATCTCAGCACAGTGCACGAACTCCGTAGCACCGGCGAAAATCCCAATGTGAGTATATAGGAATGACACAGTATAAATTTTTTTTTGTGGTGGGTAGGTTTTTAATTTTTGCCTTCCAGCCTACTCTTTACGCTTTCCAACTGCTGTGGGATTTTTAACGTG
>JAMPIV010018887.1:0-85000 GCA_024509875.1 Oreohelix idahoensis | reverse complement strand
TTATTGGGGGGGTTTGTTTTGTGCATCTGTTATTCTTGTGCTTGGATTGTTAGCTGGTTGCTGTTCCCAGGGGACTATTTAGTTGTTTGGAGGTTGGATCCCTGGGTGATTATGTTTCCCATAGTTAAGTTAGGTAACTGAGCGTGAGTGTAATACCCATTCTACAGACATGTACCAAAACCATAGTTAGGTTGGGATTGTTCTACTCGGTCTGCAGTGGGAGTTTAACAATGTTGTTTGGTAGTAAAGTAGTAGCATAGTGGTTTGGGGGTACCATGTTCTTAGGATTGGTGTTACACCGAGCAACCAAACTTGATAGTATATTGATAAATTTTGATGGGGAGGGAGGATGATTTCACCATTGTAGTGGCATTGTAAGATTGTAAACGATTAGTTCTGACCTTTGGAAGATAAATATTTGGTGTTAACAGCCTCCCACTCTATCCTCTGTCTTTTTTTGCCAGTCTTTTTTTTTGAAATGGCTGTGAATAAACTCCCGGTTGCTGTTTGGGTTAAACCAACCAACTTACTTTCTCATACATGTCATGGTCTAGAAAGAAAGGAGCCAAGGGTATTTAAGTAGTGTGTGTCTTGGTTGTGAGGTTGTTGATTTGAGCTTTCAAATGTTAAGAATATGGAGGGGATTAACTAGGGGCGAATTATTAGAGGGAGTGGATGGGGGGATAAAATGGTTTTGGAACTGTATTGTGGTGGAAGACAAATAAGATAGTTAATCCCTTGTGTTGACATTGGGATTCATTTTGTATGGTCAATGGGGGGTGTGAATTTATCTTGAAGATATGGTGCTGAAATGCCTGGAAGATGAACAAAAAGTCACCTTATTAATTTCCCTGTATCAGTATAAAAAATGGACCCAGAGAGTGACAAGTGAGGATTTTCTTAGAATTATAACTGGAGTACCGTTAACAAAAAGAGTTTAGTGGGAGGATGAGGGATTTGGAAAAAAGTTCTGGATTTACTATCTCACGTGATGTTCCACTTCTGGGGCGTACATTAGACATTAACTGCTCTCTAAGGAAAAATGAGAAATCCATTTCTCGGATAGTGATTACATAATCTTGAAGTCTGCGAATAGGGTTTACATTCCTGATGTGAGCCTTTGAAACAGCAACAACCTTACGGCATCTGGTTTTCTTCACTCGTTAACGTGATTCACAATATCAAATTAATTTTCTTTTATTTTGGAATTTTTGCTCTCCCACTCTCTCTAATAACTGTCTTCCTTTATTCTCTCACTCTATCTGTGTTTATCTTTTAAGTTAACTTTCATCCTGTTCCTATCGCTAGCTCACTGTTACTCTGAGTTCTGTTATATGTTTTACTCTTACTCTCTTTCTCTTGTTTCACTCATACTCTCTTTACCTTTATCTTCTCCACTCTCACCATAACTCACTTTACCTTCCCCACTCTCACTATAACTCACTTTACTTTCCCCACTCTCATTATATCTCACTTTGCCTTTCCCACTCTCACTTTAACACACTTCACCTTCCCCACTCTCACTATAACTCACTTTATCTTCCACAGTCTCACTGTAACTCACTTTATCTTCCTCACTCTCACTATAGCTCACTTTATCTTCCTCACTCTTACTATAACTCACTTCTGCACTCTCACTATAACTCACTTTATCTTCCTCACTCTCATTATAACGCACTTTACCTTCCCCACTCTCACTATAAATCATTTTATCTTCCCCACTCTCACTGTGACTCACTTTATCTTCCTTACTCTCATTATAACGCACGTTATCTTCCTCACAACCTCTACACCTCACGGTAGAAGGGGAACGACTAAGTAAGTAAGTATCTTCCTCACTCTCACTATAACTCACTTTACCTTCCCACTCTCACTATAACTCACTTTGCCTTCCTCACTCTCAATATAACTCATTTTACCGTTCCCACACTAACTATAACTCACTTTACCTTCCCCACTCTCACTATAACTCACTTTACCTTTCCCACTCTCACTATTTTTTTTTTTTTTTTTTTGCGTTCGCCCGCTAATACTCGAGGCGAAATCTCAGGTTATTATTTTATGTCTAACCTGACATTGATTTTACGTGAGTATCCCTTTATTTCTTGTACAGAGACAGGTGTCCCTCGCCATTCAGGCAAATACTCGCCGATTTCGGAGGTACCCATTGCAGCTGGGTCGGCTCAGGAGCCGCCAGTCCCTGGTCGACGAGGTCGACGACACACCTTCAAATGTTCTCGCCAGGTCTCGAGTTAATCCAGTCCAAATCCCGGTCGACGAAAAATCCTCAAATGCCGTCGCCCGGGTTTGATCCTGTATCACCCGGTCGCCAGAGCGGTGTTGTAACCACTACGCTAGCGCGGCTCCCTCTCACTATAACTCTTTTTCATTGTTTATCATTCTCATTTTGAGTCCCTTTATCTTTCTCACCCTTATCTCCTATCCCCTCCTATCTCTCTCTCTCTTCACATTCTCCCTCACACTCTCCCCTCTCTCAAACAAATTCTCTTCTGGCCTTCTCTCTATGAGGTACAACATTTTCTCAATCATTTGAAGAACAAATATTCTCTACATCGTCAAGAACCAAACAAGAACAGCATGCCAGACTTCTTCTGTTTAAAGGTAACACTATCACAAAAAGAACACTCAGCTAAACGATCTGTCATGTTTAGCTCAATACAATACGTCATTTCCTTCTCGTACCTTGCGGAGCATGAAACCAACATTGCAGCTGGTCCATGTGCAGGCCAATCTGCATCCAAACATTCATATGCTTGTGTAGTGATAGTTTCTGTAGTAATTCTTTTGACATGTTGAAGTGGGCAGCGCTATACCCAACCTCATGTTAGTCGCCTCTTACGACATGCATAAGCCAGGAGTAGTTCTATTCTTTCTTTGTCACCTCAGAGACCCCCGGGAACTAGACGTGACCTAAGGTCAAGATCACTGCCGTAGGGACGCAAAGTGTTACAGACCTGACTATACTAGGTCCAGACTCGACAGGTCGGTGTGACCAGCTCCCTTCCTCGCTGCATTTGCCCTCCGCAACTGAAGAGCAGAGTCAGGTATGTATTTACAGCTGGGTAGACTGCAGCAGGAAGCCGCCGTATTTCAAACCTGGTACCTTTGCCGGGATAGGTCAGCGTTATAACCACTCTGCCTATCTGATGCTCAGGCAGGACCTGGCTCAGTATTAATGTCCAGAAAATGTCGCCTGCCACAGCTGGGCACTACACACAACTGAATAAATTAATCGTCCACCCTTGCTCTGCTAATACTAAACAACAACAACAACAGCTCTGCTAATACTAAACAACAAGACAAGAAGTGAGACGTCAACTATTCTTATCACGTGATCTACCTATATCACCCCGTATAGTCCCCGGGGATGGTCTGAAGAGACAAAGAAAGAACAGATCTGCTACACCCCAGCAGGCGTGTCGTACAAGGCGACATATCAAGCTGTGCTGGGCTGGCACCAAAGAATACATTTACTCTTTCAGTGGTGGTTTCTGCTGCAATTTCTTTGACATCACGAGGTTGCCAGCTTCATGTACAATCTCATATTACGACATGCTTTTTTTTTTTTTTTTTTTAAACCAGCGGCACTTGGGCTTTCAGCCCTTCGGCCCAATGACATGTCATTGCGAGGCTGGGGAACCTGAGGACTTTCTTTCCAACCCGGTCAGGAGCTTCGCTCCTTCCCATCCACAGAGGGTTTATCACAGGAGCCGTTCAGGTTATTCAGTCAAATTTCCGGTCGTAAACATTCCTTCAAACGCTGACGCCCGGGTTTGAACCATGAACACCTGGTCGCCAGTATAACCCCGAAGCCATTACACCAGCGCGGCTCCCATTACGACATGCTTAAGAGGGACATTAAACCTAGTCTTTCTTTGACTCTTCAGAGAACCTAGACAATTAAATACGACCTTGGATATAGTTTCAGCCAGTAGTCCTCAACGTCAGCCATCATCAAAATAAAAACGTTGAGAACCTCTAGCGTAAGTTACATTTACTGACATATCCACGTGTTTATTATTTTATTCCTCTTAGAGAGGGAGTCTCCCCAGGTGAGCAACCCAAATATCCTACCTGGTATCATGAAATGGGTGGGTTATGAGTGGGGGGGGGGGGGGGGGGTTTTGGGTAGTGGGGGGTGGTGGTGGTGGGGGTAGTGGGGGTGGTGTGGTGGTTGGTGGGGGGGTGGGGGTGGTTGGGGGGGGTAGTGGGGGGGTAGTGTGGGGGGGTGGTGGTGGGGGGTGGGGGGGGGGGTGGGGGTGGGGGGGGGGGGGGGTGGTGGGGGGTGGGGGGGGGGTGGGTGGGGGGGGAGGGGGGGGGGGAGGGGGGGGGGGGGGGTGGGTGGTGGGTGGGGGGGGGGGGGGCTGGGTGGGGGGGTGGGGGGGGGGTGTGGGGTGTGTAGTGGGGTGTGTAGTGGGGGGGGGGGGGAGAATAGTCTAGGTCTCTTAAAATAGACGGTCCAAGGCTCCGTGAGTGGGTGGGTCTAAGGCTCCGTGAGTGGGTGAGGTAGAGGGAAACATGGAGATGGGAACTGGAGACAAGCGGGAAAGAGATAAAGAAGGCTTGGCGAGACCTTGAACGGATGGCACATGATATGTCACATGATATCTTTTATTCATCCATACATTCATCTACATGTCTGTCAATCTCTCCATTCATGCATCTTACCACGCCTGCATGTTGATATCTCTATCCATTAATATACCCATTTATAAGCCTGCATGTTTATCTCTCTATCCATTCATATACCCATGTATACGTCTGCATGTTTATCTCTCTGTCTATTCATGCATCCATTTATACGTCTGCATGATTATCTCTCTATTCGTTCATACATCCATTTATACGTCTGCATGTCTATCTCTCTATCCATTAATACATACATTTATGCGTCTGCATGCTTATCTCCTTGTCCTTCCATCTCCATGTCTGCCTATCTCTCTATCCATTCATACATCCATCTCCATGCATGCCTATCTCTATATCCATTCATACTTCCGCCTACATGTCTGCCTCTCCATCTCTGTCTCTCACATTCTTCTTGCATATCATCCACCCACAACCACTCAAAGATATACATAATAAATAAATCATGTTGGCTGCACTGGAAAATTGCCGAAGAAATGATACACTGGGTATAACTAAAATCAGAGATGGAAACCAACACAGAGTGGCCATTAAACGCGCCAGAGAGTCTTGAATAGACCTCACAGACTAGATATTCATCAAAACTACATTTGTTACGTTACTCAGAACATGCTACAAGAAAAACCAATTTCACTAACAGCTCCTTGCGCCAAACAGGCATCATTCTGATAAGAGAAATAGCTGGAACACCGCCATCTGATAATGGAGCATTCAATTTGGCTTTTCTTTCTAACACTCTCCTGGACAAACTTTCCCTGCCATTACCAAGGATTGGAAATGGGAACTAAGGTGGGATAGTTTCTTGGCAAGAGTTTAAAATAGAGCGAAGGAACGGGTTTCCATTTCTGTGATATAAAAAAAACAGCCGCTTAATTGGTCTATCAGGAAATAGGAAAACAACACATGCGGGCCCTGAAATTGGCACACAAAAATGCACGCGGTGACAACCTCAAGTACTGCTGACGTCATCATGAAATAATAAGTTTTCTTTGCTACTGGAGACAAGCACGAGCAATTAACTGTTGGCTGGAATCGGACATACCTATGTCAGGTGCCGTGCAAGACTGACAGTCCCACGTGAGAGACGCGATTTAACTGTCTCAGAGGTGAATTAAACGAAAATGTGTTTTTATTTCCAGTCAAGCTGCCTATTTTCACCTTAGATGTAAGCTGATTTTAACTATCTCAACATGTAACCTGTTTTAACTATCTCAACATGTAATTTGATTTCAGTTATCTCAAAAATGAACATTCCTATATTTCTCTCTTGATTCATAAATACACTGGGGTGACAACAAACAACCTGATTTGTATATACAATAACGTTAACGAGTGACATAGAGAAATATGTTCAAAACAGTGTTGGAAACAAGTATTAGTGATTACAAGAGGCATCTGTTATGTAATATCCCCTCCACAACAAAACTTGATTGGGAGAAAGTAAAAAACAGTAATGCAAGAAAATTCTACATTAAAAAAAAAACACAAATAAACAAATACAAAGACTAGGTAATCGTCAGCATTATTGGACATGGTCATACTACAAGCTTGACGTTCCAGATTAAAGCTTCGGTAAATATGAACCTAAAATAAAATGATAAAAAAACTAACAAAACCAACATCAGCGGTTTGTCATCATTTATTGCTTGCTTGTTCGTTGACGAAGATTTTTACAGTGTCTAGAAAGAGGTAAATTGCCATAAAGTAGTATCAGACGATCAATCTTGTTGATCAAGTTTATGTTTGTAACATCAAAATTATAGTGTCCAGAAAGAGGTAAATTGCCATAAGGTAGTATCAGACAATCAATTTTGTTGATCAAGTTTATGTTTGTAACATCAAAATTACAGTGTCCAGAAAGAGGTAAATTGCCATAAGGTAGTATCAGACGATTTATCTTGTTGATCAAGTTTATGTTTGTGACATCAAAATTACAGTGTCCAGAAAGAGGCAAACTGCCATAAGGTAGTATCAGACGATCAATCTTGTTGACCAAGATTACATCTTTGGCATCATTACATGGCACTAAGAAAACGTTCAAACTGCGACACCTGGAGTTTGATCTCTGCATCCTTCAAGTCAGATACGGAATACTTAATCATGGGTATACTAAGCTGAACATAGGTCACATTCCCCTTCCTTATCACACAGCAAACAAACTGAGATTTGATAGTCACGTAATCATGGCACGAGATCTGATAGTCTCGTAATCATGGCACGAGATTTGATAGTCACGTAATCATGACACGAGATTTGATAGTCACGTAATCATGGTACGAGATTTGATGGTCTCGTAATCATGGCACAAGATTTGACAGTCACGTAATCATGGCATGAGATTTGACAGTCACGTAATCGTGGCATGAGATTTGACAGTCACGTAATCATGGCATGAGATTTGATAGTCACGTAACCATGGCATGAGATTTGATAGTCACGTAATCATGGCATCAAATTTGATAGTCACGTGATCATGGCATGAGATTTGACAGTTACGTAATCATGGCATGAGATTTGATAGTCACGTAATCATGGCATGATATTTGACAGTCACGTAATCATGGCATGAGATTTAATAGTCACGTAAGCATGGCATGAGATTTGGCAGTCACGTAATCATGGCATGAGATTTGACAATCACGTAATCATGGCACGAGATTTGATAGTCACGTAATCATGGCATGAAATTTGACAGTCACGTAATCGTGGCATGAGATTTGACAATCCCGTAATCATGGCACGAGATTTGATAGTCACGTAATCATGGCACGAGATTTAATAGTCACGTAATCATGACACGAGATTTGATAATCACGTAATCATGGCATGATCAGGTTCACCGCGTGCAAGGAACATCTTACTTCCTTTCTATGAAAACCATATAACCCGGAACCTCTTAGTCTTTTCCCTTGTCTCTTTCCCTCTATCACTCTCTATGTCCCTCTCTTTCTTTCTTTCTACCTTGCTGCCAAGCCCTGAAAAGGACCACCAGCGATCGTCGGTAACTTAATGAAAGCTTTGAAAAAAGTCATATCCGCAAAAGGACCGTTTACCTGCTATTGGAACTGGAATTACTTTGATTACGGGAAAAGCACAACGTTTTAACTGTGCCTAGGGCGATAATAAGAACAGCATTGCCGTATGTGTGTGCTTGACATCGCAGTCCAGGAATCAGCATAGTAAAGTGACATATGACATGGTGTATACTCTGGCCGGACTACCATTTGCCATTGATGCCACAGGACGATGTTGCCGCTACTTGGACTTACCGAGTTTGAAGGACTTGAATGATCAAACAGCAAGCATATTGTTGTAATGTTTATGGAGTGTCCTGTTACTTTTATCAATACAGGATGTCCCAAATAGTTGGAGTGTTCTCGATAAGTGCTCTGTTTGCTGGGTGCGTTTCGTCATTAACTGGTTTGGTTTTATGCTACAAACTGTTCCCAGCTGTTTCTCTTCAGGATTATGTGTATAATTCCTGGTAAGATTTCCTATAGGTTATCTTTGGGGTTCCTGTTACCATTCTTAGCGACTGGTATTAGATTATATCTAGGGTTTCTTCATAATTGGAGGCAGCTGAGTCATATACAGTTCAATCCCATCTTACGCTGGGGTTAGGTTCTGAGGACACCACGTAAAGTTAAAAAAACGCTTATTGTCAAAATAGTATGCTGTACTTATCAAGCCCTCATAAACCACTAAGTGTTCGAAGAAAAGCTATTTGACATTATTATTCCACTAATTATTTTGTCGAATTTCACTTTTCTGTTCTTCCACCCCCCCCCCCCCTTTTCCTCCCCCCCCCTCCCCCCCCCACATATGCTAGACTCAGTCTTATCGTATTTACGCGCCACTGGCGCCATGGAATCCCTGATCTTAGAAGGTCAAACGCAGCCATTTTTTCTCTTAAAAGTTTAAACTTGACGCTACTTTTTAAATTCAGCACCTTTAACGACCCCTTCTCTGCCTTTGCAGGCAATGTTTTTCTTACAATAATAGGGGCTTTTTTTAACTTAAAGAATTTAAAGCACGGTAATATAGAATTGTGTTAACAGCACCGTGAAAACACGCTAAGTGAAGCTGTAAGAGTCGCAGTACTGGATTACTTTTTATAATTTTACCTCCTGGGCCACCCGACCGCGTAAAGTTGAATTCGCATAAGTTAAGTCCACATAAGATGCGACCGAACGGTGAGTGCTATGCTTCTTTACCATATCCTGCTTCTAATAGAGGACTTACAGAGCGAGATCAATGCGACTGTTATTGTCCCCCCCCCCCCCCCCCCTTTCTCCCCGGGCCCCTTACAATTTCCACATTTGTTCTCCTACCCCAGGACATTCCTTCCGTTTTATATCTTGTCTGTCTTGTAATCAGTCGCATAGTTCACGTCGAAAAGATTCCAGTGGCGTCTACGTGGATGTGTATGGCCCCTCGTTTATCCGATCACAAGGAATCACAACAGGCCTAAATACAGGTACACGAATGCCTTCTGTGCAGCACTTGTGCGATTTTCGGAATCAGTCTTTGAATGAAATATGAGACATGAATCTCAATACTAGGGTCGTTACTAGGGTCAATACTAGGGTCGTTACTAGGGTCGACACGAAGATCTTCCACATCTACATTGCAATTATTGTTAACCTTTAACTAAATCCAGTTATAACAGTAAAAACTGGATAACCAAAAAGTTTGTAAGGTGGGCGGACAGGAATTACGTAATATTCAATCTTGTCGCGTCTGTAATTTGATGTGACTAAAACAAACACTCGTTGCTAAGTAAGCCAAAATGTGTTTACTCTGTCATTAGTCTGTGATGTTTGATTATACAGTTAATTGCTAACGCAGTTTAAATGGGAACACTGTTATTTATAATTAAGATTTTGATCTTGTGAAGGCCAGAAAATTAGATTGTTACAGTCTATGTTATACAGCGATTGTATTAAACAAAACTTTTTCATATGCAGAAAATGGTAGACTGCAGCTTATTTCACATAAAAACCCAATATCAAACAAAGCAAGCAAGCAAGTGGTTCCTATTTCTTGCGGCAAACTGGATACATGAAAGTGTGAAGGAAAGTAGCTAAAAGCGAAAAGTATTTTTTACATCTTTTTACAGGCCTCTGAACCGTATTTTGGCGTATCGATTTTCTGCTTATTTAATGTTTACAAATGACCTTTAGCTAACCTTTATCAGAAGTAAATAGAGGAAATTCCTCACAGAAGGCCAACAACATGGAAGATAGTGACAACGGCATATCACGTGATTAACCAGGGCCGCTGAAGACATAGCTTAATAGTTATCAGATCAAAAGGTCTCCTCCCGTCTTCCTTTCGTAATCAGCAAAATGAACGACATCATAGCAAAAGACAGTAAACACTAACTCCGGTAAGTAACTAAGTCCACATATAGAGCCCTGGATCCTCCAGGCCAAGAGACCAGGTTAGAAACTAGATCGCGTCACGCTCCAGTCTACCGACCTGCTAAAACGTACCTGACTGCTATTGAGTTTGGGAAGGCACAAGCAGGGAGGAATTGAACTACTGAAATTGGACCAAGTATAGATACAGTTTCTAACACTTGTACTACATTACTGTAGTAATTGGACCAAGTATAGATCAAGTTTCTAACACTTGTACTACATTACTGTAGTAATTGCTATGAGTTACATTTTACCTATAAATGAAAATCCCAAATACTCTTCACATTACACGTACACACATATATATATGGCTGCATGTAGCTAGCTATACTGAAAAAAACAAACGAAAGAAACACTTTAGTTAGTGTGAAGACAGGAGCATTATTTAATACTAGAGTAAACGCCCGTCATATGACGAGAATTAAAAACAAAAGCTCCAATACTTAACGGCAATTTTATTTACTCAAATACTTGTGGAAAAACAATGTTAGGTGTGAACATCCGATTGTTCATGAGAAGAGCACCTTGATTTTCTGTTGTTTTAATCGGCCGAATAGTTCATAACATCACTGGGATCTTCAGATACTATTTGATCGGAACTATAATAGGTCTTTAGCTAACCCGGAAGTTTTGTTATGATTTCGCTATTCATATCTAATTCCTCCTTATTCTTGGTGCACAAAATTACTCGGAGGAAATAAACGTCTGTAGACATTAAGTGTGAGTATTTATACATCTCTAAACACTTGTATACGAAGATACATATTTAAACAATTTCGCTGCAATTGTCTCTTCATCAGATACAATTCACTTAGATGGTGACAGTTGGAATAGTTATCAACATTGTCTTCCATTTTTTTTTTAATTCCCGTATTAAAAACCAAAATATTTGCTTTACATCCGATGTTAAACAAAGTCTGAACATGCACGCAGTTCGAAGAGAGATGTTATTGTCGCATACACACCAAGCTTTGCGCATTTTTCTTTGACGAGTGTTAATATCTTTGGGAGCGTTACAAACGGAAAGAATGACAGAATGAGCTGGAAAACTATATTAATTGAAATGTAATATAGGCTTGTTTGTACTTCTGCCCTGAACTACTGTAGCGGATAGATGAAGGATAGGCCTGAAAGGAAATACACATCTAAATGGGGGAAGATTTGGTGACTTACGGTCCAACAGATGATAGGTAAAAAGATAACATCGTCTGCTCTAATTGAGTTGGTAAACAATACTATTCCGAGTTGATAAACAATACTATTCCGAGGTGGTAAACAATACTATTCCGTGTCAACAAAACAAACATAGTCAGGAGACCTCTGCTGAGCCTTGGACTTGCGAGGTACGCGAATTCAATGTAATTATTGCGCCTAGTCGATACCGAACTAAGGCAGAGCCTTAATGGCTCGAATACTCAGTGTTTGATTACCATTCTCCGATACCAATCTACTTTCCGGAAGTCACGACAAGAGTGAATCCATCTACTGTTCACGTGACTTGGAGCACTCAAGCGCGGATCAAATCTTCGATAAGTAATCACAGTAATGGTTACTGTCACGTGATCTCAAAATACACTCAACTGCGTGGTCACATTGTCCAGGCTATCGTAAATGTTATATTAACAAACAACGTGGGACAACGTAGCGTGTGAAACTCCGATGGAATCGAAAGGGGGGGGCAATGAACGAGACAACTGTGATCTGTACGGCACACTCTAACAGTCGACTGTGGAAGTTTGGGCACGGGTTTTCCTTTCTCATTTCGTAAAAACTTAGCGTCATCGTCAAGTCAAATGAACTCATGGAAATAGGTAAAAAATATCATGAAACAAATAAAGGTAAAAACCATAGAAACAGATAAGGACAAAAACAGGTTTTAGGAGCCACTGTCGGTGCTGGATACAGACAAAGAGTTGGCCTACTACTTTCTAAGGCAAATCATAAAAGGTGGTCAATATGAGGTTGTACACGAGGCTGACGACCAACATGAGGTTGTACACGAGGCTGACGACCAATATGAGGTTGTACACGAGGCTGACGACCAATATGAGGTTGTACACGAGGCTGACGACCAATATGAGGTTGTACACGAGGCTGACGACCAATATGAGGTTGTACACGAGGCTGACGACCAATATGAGGTTGTACACGTGGCTGACGACCAATATGAGGTTGTACATGGAGGCTGACGACCAATATGAGGTTGTACACGTGGCTGACGACCAATATGAGGTTGTACATGGAGGCTGACGACCAATATGAGGTTGTACACGAGGCTGACGACCAATATGAGGTTGTACAAGAGGCTGACGACCAGTATGAGGTTGTACATGGAGGCTGATGACCTTATCATGCAAAACATATCCTCCATACATTCTGTTGTACAGACTAGACAAACACATAACATATCCTCCATACATTCTGTTGTGCAGACTAGACAAACACATAACATATCCTCCATACATTCTGTTGTGCAGACTAGACAAACACATAACATATCCTCCATACATTCTGTTGTGCAGATTAGACAAACACATAACATATCCTCCATACATTCTGTTGTGCAGACTAGACAAACACAAAACATATCCTCCATACATTCTCTTGTGCAGACTAGACAAGCACAAAACATATCCTCCATACTTTCTGTTGTGCAGACTAGACAAGCACAAAACATATCCTCCATACATTCTCTTGTGCAGATTAGACAAGCACAAAACATATCCTCCATACATTCTCTTGTGCAGATTAGACAAGCACAAAACATATCCTCCATACATTCTCTTGTGCAGATTAGACAAGCACAAAACATATCCTCCATACATTCTCTTGTGCAGATTAGACAAGCACAAAACATATCCTCCATACATTCTCTTGTGCAGACTAGACAAGCACAAAACATATCCTCCATACATTCTGTTGTGCAGATCAGACAAGCACAAAACATATCCTCCATACATTCTCTTGTGCAGATTAGACAAGCACAAAACATATCCTCCATACATTCTCTTGTGCAGATTAGACAAGCACAAAACATATCCTCCATACATTCTCTTGTGCAGATTAGACAAGCACAAAACATATCCTCCATACATTCTCTTGTGCAGACTAGACAAGCACAAAACATATCCTCCATACATTCTGTTGTGCAGACTAGACAAGCACAAAACATATCCTCCATACATTCTCTTGTGCAGACTATACAAGCACAAAACATATCCTCCATACATTCTCTTGTGCAGACTAGACAAGCACAAAACATATCCTCCATACATTCTCTTGTGCAGATTAGACAAGCACAAAACATATCCTCCATACATTCTCTTGTGCAGACTATACAAGCACAAAACATATCCTTCATACATTCTCTTGTGCAGACTATACAAGCACAAAACATATCCTTCATACATTCTCTTGTGCAGACTAGACAAGCACAAAACATATCCTCCATACATTCTCTTGTGCAGACTATACAAGCACAAAACATATCCTTCATACATTCTCTTGTGCAGACTATACAAGCACAAAACATATCCTTCATACATTCTCTTGTGCAGACTAGACAAGCACAAAACATATCCTCCATACATTCTCTTGTGCAGACTAGACAAGCACAAAACATATCCTCCATACATTCTCTTGTGCAGATTAGACAAGCACAAAACATATCCTTCATACATTCTCTTGTGCAGACTAGACAAGCACAAAACATATCCTCCATACATTCTCTTGTGCAGATTAGACAAGCACAAAACATATCCTCCATACATTCTCTTGTGCAGACTAAAAATGGATGTTCAGTTGTCATTAATCAGTAATCCTACATATCGTTCACCAGTAAAAAAAAAAAGGTTTCAGCTCTCTGTGATGAGTTTGAGCGCCAAAGGTTGGAAACGCATCCAGAAAATAAATAAATAAAGAATGCGATTTAGATCTTTAATAAAAAATGGTTTTTAAAATTGAGCAGGCAGCACGTGACATTAGTGCTCGGGGTCAACTGGTCAGATCTTATTCTTCATATAGAGTTAAAAGGCAATAAAGAAGAAGACAGGAAGTCAAAACTAAAGTAATTACTGACTTTGACAGGGATCTGATCTTAAAATCAGTACACTGGTGGTCATACAACGACTGCGCGAGCATGCACCTACTCCGCCGTTGTACGACTACACAAATGGCAGTCTGATTGTCTGAGTGTACCACGTGTGGTTCCTGGGAACCTCTTTGGAGACAAGGAATCAATAGGCCCAATGCTCACTCAGGCACTTCGTAGGAGGCCACTAATGTGAGGTTGTGTGTGGAGGTGGCAACCTCGTCACATAAAACACACTGCTACAGTACCACTGCTACAGTACCACAATTACAAGAGCACTACAGTGCTTTGTCGTAGGCTTTCTACAAGTTGGTCAACTGTCATGGCGGCTTTTTTCTCCATGTGCAACATAGAAGGAATGTATGATTTACAAACGTAGCGACGTTTAAATAAAACACCAACACAAAGTTTAACGCTGTATGACTCTGAAATTCTTCATAGAATCGTCTTTCATTTATATCTACCATCTCCCAAACGAACCATACAAGGTTCTACTTTTTATGTACACGTATAAATTGTGTGGTAATGACAGTATATCAGAGAAAACAGTAAGACGAAACATAATACGTTTGTTCAAGACAGTGTGATAAACGTTATCAGACTGCTGTCAACGTGGTTGCGTTACTGATAACATTTACCGGCAGGCCGGTAATAAAACCTGCTCAGGGGTGAAACGCCAGTTATAAACTTCGAGAAATGTCCGTGACAGAAGCGCTTCTGTTGGGGAAATATGGCAGGGAACTTATTTGACGGGTTTGAATTATGAGAATGGGGAATTAATGCAGACACGGATTTAAATGGCGCATAACAGAGGCAGGAGAGAGACAGGCAGACAGAGAGAGATAGTGTATGTGAGAGAGAGAGAGAGAGAGGGGGGGGGGGGGGGGACAGTGATAAGCATTCGGGAAATGTGGAATAATTACGCAACGACTTGAGATAACAGGGCAGGCGATATTTCATAAGTTCAAAATTAGAAACTCAAGGAGACAGAGTGATGAGACAGGGAGACAGAGTGATGAGACAGGGAGACTGAGAGCATGTGAGTAATGAGATAAAGAGACTAAGAATGCGAGAGTGGTCAGACAATGAGCATTAAGTGTTGAGATAGGAAGACTGAGAATGTGAGAGTGGTGAGTCAGAGTGATGAGACAAGTAGCATTAAGTGTTGAGACAGGAAGACAGAATGTGAGAGTGGTGAGACATGGAGACAGAGAATGTGAGATGGACAGACAAAGAGCATTAAGAGTTGAGATATGGAGACTGAGAATGTGAGGGTGGTGAGACAGAGAATGTGAGAGTGATGAGACAGAGAATGTGAAAGTGATGAGACAGAGAATGTGAGAGTGATGAGACAGAGAATGTGAGAGTGGTGAGACAGAGAATGTGAGAGTGATGAGACAGAGAATGTGAGAGTGATGAGACAGAGAATGTGGGAGTGGTGAGACAGAGAATGTGAGAGTGGTGAGACAGAGAATGTGAGAGTGGTGAGACTGAGAATGTGAGAGTGGTGAGACAGGGAGACAGATAATGTGAGATGGACAGACAAAGAGCATTAAGTGTTGAGATATGGAGACTGAGAATGTGAGAGTGATGAGACAGAGAATGTGAGAGTGGTGAGACAGAGAATGTGAGAGTGGTGAGACAGAGAATGTGAGATGGACAGACAAAGAGCATTAAGTGTTGAGATATGGAGACTGAGAATGTGAGAGTAATGAGACAGAGAATGTGAGAGTGGTGAGACAGAGAATGTGAGAGTGGTGAGACAGAGAATGTGAGAGTGGTGAGACAGAGAATGTGAGATGGACAGACAAAGAGCATTAAGTGTTGAGATATGGAGACTGAGAATGTGAGAGTAATGAGACAGAGAATGTGAGAGTGATGAGACAGAGAATGTGAGAGTGGTGAGACAGAGAATGTGAGAGTGGTGAGACAGAGAATGTGAGGGTGGTGAGACAGAGAATGTGAGATGGACAGACAAAGAGCATTAAGTGTTGAGATATGGAGACTGAGAATGTGAGAGTAATGAGACAGAGAATGTGAGAGTGATGAGACAGAGAATGTGAGAGTGGTGAGACAGAGAATGTGAAAGTGATGAGACAGAGAATGTGAGAGTGATGAGACAGAGAATGTGAGAGTGGTGAGACAGAGAATGTGAGAGTGATGAGACAGAGAATGTGAGAGTGGTGAGACAGAGAATGTGAGAGTGATGGATGCAAGGGGACATGATGTAAGAGATAAGAGATATGAACAACATGTAAAAGATGGAGGCAGCATGTAATAGTAATAGATAAGACACAGAGAAAAAGAGATAGAGAGAACAACACTCAGGTGTAAAACAAAAGGCATTGAAGAGAATTTTTCGTACCTGGATGCTCAGAGATATAATTTGGTCGCCATTCTCTTTGCCAGCTAGACACTCCTGGGGCCAGCATTGCTGCGATATAAGCCACCATCAAGAAAACTACAACATTCCACATGGTGTAATCCATCCCGTACTTCTGGATGCCGTCAGTTACCAAAACATGTACGTGACCCACAAACTAGATGTGATCCTGTATAATCCACACTCTGTGTGATGCTATATAATCCACAAACTCTGTGTTGATCCTGTATAATCCTCAAATACTGTGTGATTCTGAAAGAGTGGAACAAAATTGAGTTTTGCTTGATTTAGCAAAGTATATGCATTTCAATTTTCAACACCGCACACACACGCACAAAAATATATATATAATAAATTCGTACAAATATTTTGGTGACAAGACTGACAATACAGTGGTCTGGTCTTTGCATTAAATGACTCCAGATCTCTTTGACGTGAGCTATGAATATGGATCTTCGTAGATCATCAGGTTGAGACTACTTAATTACTTAGTCATCCCTCTTCTACCGTGGGGTGTAGACCTTTGAACGAGAGAGCGCTCTGTCACATAATTATTGGGTCGATCTCTTTTCCTCTCCGGCAGTATTTAGTTACTCTTTTTGTGTACTAAATTTCTGTGGTCGGCACATTTTCTTTCTCTACTATCAAGCAGATATTTTGTACGTTCACTTCATCTTACACTCCTCTCAGTGATAAATCGTCATGTCTGTTTGTTTACCCGTTCATCCCTGCTGGCAAAGGAGACGGATGATATAATATTAACCGACAAATATGTTGGAAAATTTCGTGTGGGCCTGACATCAGGCTACGGATTAGTACTAAAATCGCCCAGCGAATTTGTTTTTCCGATGATAAGGCTGATGTGCCATCCTCGACCAAATGGATAAAGAAGAATTTTGTTTGCGCAAGCGACAGGTAGTTAGATTACTCGCCTGCGCGAGACATTTCTGGACAGACAAGAATGACATAATCGTTTCCGGTACACCTTGTTATAAAGACATTACTTTATATGAACATACTATAAAGTTATTTGTAAACACTGCTGAGAGAAGATCGGATGTTTTCATTCCATATTTGGGAGAGATAACCTCTGCAGTAACTCGCAGAAATTTCCATGTGGAAATAATCTGAACCACAAAACACGCATGTTTGAAACGATTGGCAGACATTCGGAATGAAGGCACAACACCCCTTCCGACTGGAGCCCTGCTTAACATCATAACAAACAAATGCGGGGGAAGACTGGCAATATAACCTGACACTTTAGCCAGGTTAGAACACTGAACATTCACTCGCGCCAAGAAGACAACCAGACCTTGCCAGAGTAAAGACTAAAATCAGCTTTTATTTATCAGACCGGACCTTGTTTGAGCAATCTCATGACTTAAAAGCCCAGGAAAAATGCTACCACTTTAACACGGAAATCCGGAATCTGAGGGAACTGAAACACAAGTCAAAGTGGGAACTTATTGTTAAAGTAACAACACCCCAGACCAAGTGTAAGAGGCCTCTACAAGTGCCTTTATTTCTCTGAGCCAGCAGTCTGTGAGCCTAAAGACTGGCGTAAGTTGTACATTTAGAATTCTATATTTTTTTCATGATTAACATATGAACTTATACGTATATATTGACATGTGAGGATTAATATTTGAAAATTGCTAGTGGATGTAAACGTCATTTGAGGCTGGCAAGCTCAGCATATAGAATTATGATTTCATGAACCACCACTGCCAGGGCTGGTGACTGCTTTATTGCGAGTTTCTTATAAAGAACCAAAAGCAGAGGTAGTCCCAAGTTCCATATGAAGCAGGAAGGAAATTATGAAAGAAATGATGTACATACTTGTTATATTATTAACCTTTTCAACCAGTGTAAATGTAAAACATATTCACTCGAAATGGGATGATGGGATCGAATGTACAACCTTTTCAACCAGTGTAAATGTGGATGAATGTTTCAACCTTTTCAACCAGTGTAAATGTAAAAAGTCATATTCACTGTTAACGTGCTCAGCCAATGCAGCATTATTCTCGCTGTTCTGAATATCTTGTGAACACTACCTTGAGGTAGAAGCATCATTATCTTTCTACCTCCAACTCTGCCAAGAGTAATCTTTGCAAAGGTAGACATCTTTGAAGACCCACTTCAATTACTCTTGAGTTTTGGCCACTGTTGGACCACTACTGCAGAGCTAAGGGGAGGTAAACCTTGACACGCTCTACTATCCTGTCGGCTGTCTTCCTCCTGGCTTGGTTCCAGTATAGTCCTCGGTCCTTTAGATATTGCCTAATGTTGTCATCCCAGCGGACTATGCGTCGTCCTGGACGTCTGCATCCCTGGCTTTTGATTTCCTATACTTGTCGTAGTAGTCTACCCTTTTCCATTCTGCTGACAGGGCCAAACCATCGTAGTTGAGATGTTGACGGGAGTTGAGATGTTGACAGGAGTTGAGATGTTGACGGGAGTTGAGATGTTGACGGGAGTTGAGATGTTGACGGGAGTTGAGATGTTGACGGGAGTTGAGATGTTGACGGGAGTTGAGATGTTGACGGGAGTTGAGATGTTGACGGGAGTTGAGATGTTGACGAGAGTTGAGATGTTGACGGGAGTTGAGATGTTGACGGGAGTTGAGATGTTGACGGGAGTTCAGATGTTGACGGGAGTTGAGATGTTGACAGGAGTTGAGATGTTGACGGGAGTTGAGATGTTGACGGGAGTTGAGATGTTGACGGGAGTTGAGATGTTGACAGGAGTTGAGATGTTGACGGGAGTTGAGATGTTGACGGGAGTTGAGATGTTGACGGGAGTTGAGATGTTGACGGGAGTTGAGATGTTAACAGGAGTTGAGATGTTGACGAGAGCTGTTAGATGTTGACGAGAGTTGAGATGTTGACGAGAGTTTAGATGTTGACGAGAGTTGAGATGTTGACGGGAGTTGAGATGTTGACGGGAGTTGAGATGTTGACGAGAAAAGAGAGAAGATACTGGACAGTCTGACGTCATGGCCTGACAACAAAGTAAACAACAGAAGTGATAACAAGTATTGAGGACATGAAGTTGTGGAGAGACATGATCACCCACTCCACCAGGCATAGTACTTCAAGAAGAAGAAGATATGTAACTCATTCACTGATTACTCGTCAGCTTCCGATATGGTACAGACATTCAACAAATTCACACACAGTCTGTGCCATCGCTAAAGGTGTTTCAATATCCTTTTCATTCCAATTAATGTATATTAGGGTGACCAGGCGTCCGGATTTGGCCGGATTTTTCTTATTTTAACCCACGTTAAACACTGTTTAGGTTTATTGTCATTTGTTAGGGGAAAATATAACAGACAAAACGGCATGAATAAGAACTTGAGGCTGGATTTAGTCAATTATAACTTCGTTGTCTATTCGTACTGCTTTTATATTTATTGCAATTTGTTAAGTATGAAAAAATACACGAGTAGTACAGTAATGGGTTTGTTAAAATTAAAACCTCGTCTGTTGCATTTTACAAATAAGTTTAACTTTAACATGGAATGTACAATTAATTAATGGCATTATATTATATTTATATTACAGATACCCGCTCAAAATGCCAAAACAGAAGTTTATGTTCATGGATAAATTGAAGAAAAAAAATGTCAGTGCTTTTCCAGTGGTTGACAAGAGTATGAAGCAGAATGTCTTGTATGCAGAGGCAGCACATTTGTATCGGTAGCAAATAAAGGTGCAGCTGATTTTAAAAAAAAAAAAAAAAAACACATAGAAACAGAAAAGCACAAGAAAGCACTTGCGTCTGAATGTTTGCAATCACAACTGACATTTTTTACTAAAGAAATAAGCCAAGTAAGGTTTGAGGTTGCCGCGGCCGAGGGTGCTTTAGCTTGTATGCAGGGTCAATGGACAACAGAAAGTAACATTTTGAGTGTAGATTCCGCACTCTACTTGTGGCAGTACAGTTACAACTCGCTTTCATGCTCTGATTTCTATGCATATTTAAAACGAAGCCCAATTTTGTTGAAGAAGATTTTATCATCAGAAAAAAATATAAGTAGGCACAAATCAATATGAATTTATTAGCTCCTTGTTTGAATGTAAAAAAAAAAAAAATATGTTTTAGTGTCTTGTAGTTATTGAATAAAGGTGTCCTACTTTTTAAAAATATTGTTCTCCCTTGTCCTCCTTTTTATGACCAAAAATGGCATTTCTCCTACTTTTCGTGGTGAACAATATGGTCACCCTAATGTATACCCCCCAGTTCCCTTCGCCGTGTGTGTGTTTTTCCCCTCTGTTTCTCTTAACCTGGTGATCCCAGAGCAAGGATTGCCTTGTAATACTGTTATATATGGTAGTAATAAAATCTAGTTATGAGGATTGATTATAGTGCGCATGTCACGAACGTCAGGTAAGTATGTGTTGTTATTCTTGCTTATAATACAAATATGTACGCATTAATGATCAAACTATTACAAAGGGATGCCAAATATCGAAAGATTGGTTTGGGGGGGGGGGGGGGGGGGATTTTGAGAGATTATTACCAGGACACGTAGCAATACATTTCTGTGCCCCGGGCAGACAGCGTGCCCCCTTTTGCGAAGAGTAGACGGTAAAGTATCCTCACCCCACATCTGGTCCGGGATAATAGAATTCATGCATCTAACAAAGGGACATAAACAATGCACATAGAAATAAGCTCCCCTTGAGATAAAGTGGAAATAATATCACAATAGTTATATATTCTGTTTCATGCGTTATGACAAAATCAGGAATAGTTTAATGTTCTTTGTGTGGTGTGTTCGCTAATTTATTTCTAATTTGTGAAGGATATAGTCTTGTAAAATCTTAGAGACCGGAGAAGATCTGGCGTGGGGATACTTCTGGCGTGTTATACAGACGAGGCATCCGTCCACTTAATTCTTGGCGCCTGCAGCGACTTCATTTATGATCAACGTAATAAATAAGACTTTAAGGTTTTTTTATGTTTGCACATGCGCCCCAATATCACAAACAGACCCTGTGTCTATGTTGAACTTGGAGCGCCTTGCCAAAACGAGGAAATATTTTATTTTATAAAAAAAATTAGCATTCATCAAAACTTTTTGTGAAAACGAACGTTCATCAATTCTTAATTCATGTACTCGGACACATCAATTGAAATGGTATGACACAATCTACAATGAGGATTTCATGGACAGAACTAAACACATTCCTGGAAAAACTGAATATGTGAAGAAGACGCTGGTGCTGGATAATACACGTTCAGAAAACAGACGGTAGCATCACAATGATGTCCCCTATTCTGGAATCGCCAGGGTGTGAGAAAAATATGGAAATGAAAAATATAAACGAAGGAGGAAACTTACAAAGACGCGAAGGAGATAAAGACGACATGGAGAGACTTTGAAAAGATAGCACAGACAGAAGGACTTGGCTCGTGTGGGTGTTTTTTTTTTTAAAGCATGTATTTTCAAAGTGAGTGGAATGAATGCTTGAAAAAAAACTCAGCTGGCATCAACCACTCAGCTGGCATCAACCACGCAGCTGGCATCAACCACTCAGCTGAAATCAACCCCAGCGCCTTCTTGAACATTCTTTAGGACAGTCAAGAAAAAACCAATATCAAGCTTATTACTCAGAAGAGGGAACATGTGGACAGGCGCCCCAGACTGTGGAGCACGTACTTCAAGATTGACCCCGAATATAATATATTGAGGCAAACCCACTGGCCCAGAGAAACAACACTGGAAGTAAAACTATACGGACCTCTGTACGAACTACGAAAGACAGTGAAGTTTATACAAGAAACAACATTGCAGATATAGACAAAATATTTCAAGCCAACGAAAGAAGAAGAAGAAGAGGGAACAGACCACCTTGGTCTTGGCTACGAGGAGAAGAAAGCTGGAATATACTGCAACAATTTGTATTGATCATTGAAGGAAACAGCTACAGCAGACGACAAAGACAGAAGTTACAGGACAGTCTGGCATAGTGGTGTGGAAACACGTTTACAACAGAGCTGATAAACAGAACTGGGACATGAAGTTGTGAAGAGACATGATCACCAATGCCAGCTGGCATGGTGCTTGAAGAAGAAACATAAATTAAAACACTTTTCATGTTTGTGGGCATATTATGAAAAGAGGAAATGCAGACAGGTAACACAGTGAGAAGGTCCAGATTCCCCCCCCCCCCCCCCCCCGGGGGGGGGAGAGATTGGGGGAGCGGAGAGTTGAAACGGGGCGGCGCAAGAAGATAGCATCGTGGCATGGACCACCAAAAAAAAAAAACTAATAACGACTGTAGGGACAGCACTTACTGATGATCGCCAACGCCAGCTCACATAGCAACTTAGTTAAGAAACCATGTTCTGAATAATCCAGGTAATGGTTGTAAATGAAAAGTAGCCTACAAGAACTTAATGTAAAATTTACCCGAAGTTAAAAGACACCACCTTATTGCTATAAATACATTTGCTGCAATATAAGATTTTATTCAGATAGAAATACCAAAGCAGATAAGGTACTACAGACTGTCAGAACAATTTAATAGAATTAAATCATATCGTTACGTCATTTAGAAGACGTAAGGGCCTAAGCTGAACCCGGAGATGGGGGTTTCTGATGTCAACAAGGGAGCGGCTTAGGCACTTACCTTATAGTCAACCCACGCTGGAACACTGCATGTTGGCAAAAACTCGCTTCGTCACTACCAACACGTGCATGTACAAGAAATCGTCTGCCTCTTAGTGTTTCGCTATGCGACGGTGTAGTACTGGCACGCGAGGCTAACGCGCGTCTGCCAGAAGTTTGATTGGCCGTGATGTTTTGTCTCATGAATATTCATGTTGATTTTAATCTCTGCTCAGGTAAGAAGAAGCCAAAGTTTCATGTCCTTAAATTTATTCTGTTAAACTTGTTGTATGTGCTGCCTTTAATTTGAACATCCTTTCTCAAACAAATAAAAGAAAAAGAAATTTAATTTTTTTTTAAAAAGGGGGGTGAATTATTACACACATTTTTTTAGCAACGATTGTCATTTATATTGCCTCATCAGGGCACGGCAACTGGGGCAACCACTCTGGGCGCTAAGGGCATGGGGCGTCGGAGCGGGAGAGACAAATATAATTATTTCGTCAAGAATTCCTCCTTTTCTTTAGTTGTGACACAATTTACCCCGGCCAAAACATGCCATGTAAATCTTTTATAGGAAACACTACAGGGAAATTGTGACGTATTGTTTTAGTTCTCATCATATTTGTAGTTTCGTAAGTAATAATTATATAAAACTGATCTGCAATTTTATTTACGAATCTTACTTGATTTTCCAGTAGAGTTTACTTAACTTAGAAGTCTTCGGGAGGGGCGCAGGACAAACCATTCACCAAGGGCGCCGAATGCTCGACGGCCTATCCTGTATCTTTTCATCTGTTACTTCTTTCTATCGAGGAAAGCAAAAGTTCTTCTCCGTGGACCTGTAATGTTATGATGTATGTATATAAGCGTTACTACGTCCTCTTCACAGGCACACACAAGTTTCACAATGCACACAGTAAAGCGTGATCAGTTTGCACCATCTTTATTTACAGAATGCTCGTACATGTGTAGTTTCGTATTTTAATGTATTATATTACAATGTGTAGTTTCGCATTTTAATGTATTATATTACATCCCCCCTTTTAAAACAAAAAATGTTTCATGTGAGAAAGGATAAATATGTGTAATGTTCAGTGTGAGCATATACATATATACACTGTCTGTATCGGCTGGGAGGTGTCACTGTACAGCCAGAACGAGTGGTGTAAAGGGCTGGTGGTTCTATGGAAGTCCCTGGTTTAGCTTGAGTTGGTTGTGATTTCGTCCTTGGTGGTTGTTGGTTTTGTGGGGTACCAAGGTCTGGAGTTACTGCATTGCCTGTTGAAAGCATGGGAATTCTCTTCTCTGTTGTATTCTGTGGGATTTCTCTGATGTCCACTCCGTTTCGCCTCAGGAGGTTGTTGCTGCTGTCTGGTCTTAAGGTATAGCTCCTGGGTTCAAGGTTTCTTGAAATGATTGTTGCTTTTGACCATGTGCCATTATTGTGGTTGTAGGTAGTCACATGCTGACCAGGATATAATGGTGGTAAGTCTTTAGCACATTTGTCATAGTTGGACTTCTGAACCTGCTGACGATGCTGAAGTTGATCATATGTGCTGTCTTTATGTTGTGGACGGAAGTGGACCTTAGATGGTAGAAGGTCTTTAATTCTTCTATCAAACATGAGTTCTGCTGGACTGTCAATCTTACTGTCTATTGGTGTTGTTCTCCATCTCAAGAGTGCTAGGTGTACATCCTCTGTTCTTGATTTCTTCATGACTGACTTGATAGTTTGTATTTGTCTCTCAATGAAACCATTAGATTTAGGGTATCTAGGCGATGATGTTGTGTGTTTGATCTTCCAGTCCTTAGTGAAATTTCTGTATGCTTGACCTGAGAAATGTGGACCGTTGTCAGATCTAATTTCATCTGGGATGCCAAATATGCTGCAATACTTCTTTGTAATGTCTGCAATAACAGCTGATGGTGAGGGTTGTGGAAGTTTCTCAATGATGGGAAATTTGCTGTAATAATCAGCAATGATAAGGTAGTCATTATTGTCGATGGAGAAAATATCAGTCCCTATGATGCTCCAAGGGCTCAATGGTATGTCTGACGGTATGAGAGGTTCTCTGCACTGCCTATTGGCATGTTCTTGGCAAATTGAACAGTTTTTACATAGTGTTTCTATGTCCTTGTTTATCTGTGGCCAGTAAACATCTTTCTTTGCTCTCAGTTGTGTCTTCACAATACCAAGGTGACTATTATGGAGCTGTTTAATGATGATATTGCGTTGTGTTTCTGGTATAATAATGCGATCTCCTTTAAGGATCAGACCATCTTCGATGCTCAACTCGTCCCTCATAGAGTAGTATGGACGGATGTGTGTTGGAACTTCCCTGATAGAGCTTGGCCATCCATGGTATATCAGTTCTTTGAGAGAGTTAAGAATAGGATCTCTCATTGTGTCTTGTCTGATGTGTTCAAGCCGATTATCGCTAAACTTGACAAAATCAACTTTAATGTTTGGGGTAAGATCTGCTATCTTGTTGGGGTTTGGTAGTCTGCTGAGAGCATCTGCAAGACATATATCCTCTGCTGGGATATACTGAATATTAAAATCATAACCTTGTGTTTCCAATAATAGAGCTTGTAGTCGTGGTGGTGCTGAAGCTATTGGTTTTTTATGAATCCTCTCAAGTGGCTTGTGATCTGAGAGAATTGTAAATGGGCGGTTGAAAAGAAATGTGTGGAAGCGTTTGATTCCAAAACGTACAGCTAGCATTTCTCTTTCAATGTTTGCAAGTTTCTTTTCGCCAGAACTTAATGATTTGCTTGCGTAAGCTACAGGACGAAGTTCTTTGGCATAGTGTTCTTCAGGATTTTTGTCTGGTTGCAAAAGTGCTGCTCCTAGGCCTTTCAGACTAGAATCAACCATGAGAAAAGTAGGTGCTTGCATATCATAGTATTTCAAGCATGCTGTGGTGAAGTGGGATGTTATAAATATTTATAGGGGGACTTAGTGTACTGACTGAGATCAGCTGTGAAGGTATCTATATCTAATGAGGGTAGTGTATTATAGATAACCTTACTTGCTGCCACATATATATATATATCTCAGTCAGAATTATTCTGGAATAGTGTGATGACTACGTTATATGTCTAGGGTATGTGTATGATGAAGTGTAAGTCACAACAACAGACAGATAAACAATTTAATTTAATCCACTACTCTTGACAACACTGTGACACTCACATACATATAACACTCTATGAGAATATCTTAAGGAGTCACTGATAACTTTTCAAATAACAATATGTATTCATTGTTGTTATAAAGGTATATGTGTCCTGATTCAAATACAAAGGAACCAGGAATCACAATCAATTTTAATTACAAGTATATGTACAGACTTTATCAATATGAATATTGTAGTGACATATATTATTAAAAATATCCTATGTGTGTCAGTTGTGTAGTAGTAATATGAGGTAATACTGGTTTTGTTTTGTTCAAGCTCTGTTGGTATTTGTCATCATGACTTCAATAGTTTGTCTTTTGGGACTAGTATTGGAGATGTTCTCAGTTCCTGATATTAAGACAATTAAATTCCCCTCTGAATGTTATTTTTACAAAGTCATTTCAAGATGAGGGGACATAATGTTGAGCTCAGCTGGCCAAATCAGCTTATCTTGCGTGATGGCGGCAGGAAAGGACTCCTCTGCTCGAATTCTCCCCTGGGCTCTGGAGACACCTCACTGATAGCTAAAAAGACCAAGGAGTATGCTGTCCGACTCTGGATTCAGCAAAGCTCTGACCAGGTGCTGCTCAATACCATCAAGACCACGGTCCCTGTAAACAAGAAGGATGTACCTTCTACTTCATAACTAACTTATACTCTCTTTTTACACTGATCACAATACATCACAAACATTGAGTTCAGAGCGTTAGGCCAACTGTCAGCTTCATCTGAAATACTTTATACCAGTATTTACCTCCTTAATGGTTACCACGCCTCTGCACTTCCAGCATTATTTCTTTCTAGTCAATCATCCAGGTGTCAGTGTACTATTTGGCCATTCCATGCAGTTTTACTTTCCTCCGACACCTTCTGTTCAGGCGGGAGCATTATAGGCTTTACATCATGTTTGCTACTGAACTACACATATATACAGGCATAAATTAACAATTCACATTCAATTTTCATTACAAGATACTGAATGGTTTAAGCTTACCACAATTCATAGAATAAACACAGATACGTTGATTAGCAATGAATTCTGGCACAAATTCCCATCTGCTTATGTTCCAGGCTTTTATTTAGCAAAATATGAGCTGGCTTCAACGCACTGTTGCTTTATCAAGCTTATTTAAACAAGTGGTTTCGAACTAACGCTCCTAAGTGATTATATCAGCGAGTCTGGCCAATCGAGCCACGTTTCGACAAGTGTTTGAAAAAATGTTACCTTCCTACGTCTCCCTAACAACCAAGATAGTATTTATAGCCCGACCAATCGTGGTTAGTCTTTCATTTGTTGCGCTCCAATCAATTTGGAGTTTACATGGTAGGCTATTTCTGTAACGTAAGGTTTTTTTCAAACACGTTATAAAAAAATTTTATGAGCAGAAATGATTCCATGTTGTCAGGCATCCCCACTATTTTATTTTGGTTATAATTTATTAATTCCTGGACTATTTGCGTAACGTTTTACATATTCTTTGTCAGCAAGCCCTAAGGAACCCAAATATCCAAATTTAAAAGAGCTACGTGGCTGCGTTCAAAATATGCAATTCCTTCTACCTCCTGTTTCGAAGATGTGCTGTCTGGGTACTGTAATGTTTTCAAACGTAAACCCATATAATGTTATCTTTCCTAATAAGCGTTTTTTGTGATTTTAAAACCTAACTCTGGGAAGGGTAGTGAATTTATCACTGTCCGTCCGAAAAAGTTAGTGCATGTAGCCTAACACGCGTGATAGTAGTAATTGTGTATCGCGCGACGCGTGTTTAATTTTGCATGCGTTCCTGATTTCATTCGCCCCTCTCTCTCTTTCTATTTGAGTCCATCTGTTCGTTCGTTTTGGTAACGTAATATAATTAATGTTAGGATTAATTTAGGTCATTACGCAGTCTGCCTCTCAATGTTTTTCCAAGAAATACAGCACACGTTTCATTGAAGAAAGCGGGTATAATACAGTAAGCTTTTACTATCAACGTGAAATCGTTACAATTTGCAGACGAAGCAGAAAACAAGGGGGATTTCGAGTACCTTCTTTGTGACAGCACTGTTATTTTACCATTGCTCTTTTCTTTATTAATTTTATTTGTTAGGCTTCATATTTACCTAATAATTTATATATGTGGATTAGAATATTCCACGACACCTCCCCTCTTAAAACAGACATTATATGTCAGTCCTTTATTCTATATACACATAGAGAAATTTATTATTATTTCTGGGGTTTACGGTGATTCTCATCACACGGATGGCGGCTTAAAAAATCCGCTCCCAAATTGGTTTTTCCAGATATATACTCAATGCTAAAATTATAGGGAGCCAGAAGTAAAGACCATCGGAGTAACCTAGAGTTCTCATGCTTAGCCTGTGCTAGAAACGATAAAGGTTTGTGGTCTGTTTGCAACTTAAATGCCTTCCCATATAGATAAATATTGAATTTCTTTATCGCCCATATTACTGCAAGACATTCTTTTTCGCTAGTTGAGTAGTTGATTTCAGCTTTATTCAACTTTCTGCTAGCATATGCCACTGGGCTTAATTCCCCATCCAATGCATCTGATTTCTGTAGTAGAGTTTGCACCTAACCCAATATTACTTGCATCCGTCCTTACTATGAATTCTTGACTTAAGTCAGGTAATTTCAAAATGGGTTTACTTGTGAGCTTTTCCTTCAATTCTTGGTAAGTCATTTCACATTGTGGTGTCCATGTAATGCGATCTGGATGTCCTTTACGTGTCAAGTCAGTTAACGGTGCACATATGGAATTAAAGTTTTTGATATACTTCTGGTAGAAACCACATAATGAGACAAAGGATCTCACGTCCTTCTTGGTTTGTGGTCTCGGGGGCTTTCTGTAGTTTCTCTAAATTCTTTGGGTCAGGGGTCATGTTTCCCTGATAAACTGTGTGTCCCAAAAATTCCAATTCTTTACATCCAACGCAACATTTGGTTGGTCGGGCTGTTAAATTTGCCTCCCTAAGTCGATCAAACAGCATGTTCAGAGAGTCAATGTGTTCCTCAAATGTTTCTGTTGCTATAAGGATATCATCCATAAAATTTGTTATACAGGGATTATTCAGAGGATCCAATAATTTTCTCATCATTCTAGAGCAGACACTAGGCGCATTCTTCAATCCAAATGGCAATCTATTAAACTCATAGTGTCCTTCTGAGGTACTAAAAGCTAGGTATGGTCTAACCTCAGGCTTTACTGGAATCTGATAGTATCCTTTACTCAGATCACTTTTGAGAAATATTTAGCTTTATTTAGCCTGGCAAACAGCTGATTTGTATCCGGCAATGGATCCACCTGTCCTTCTGTAATAGCATTCAGTCTCCTGTAATCTATACAGAGTCTATGTTCTCCAGAGGGCTTCCGTAAGAGTACAACACCGGAACTATACGAAGACTCACTGTGCGAAATAATTCCTTCCTTCAATAGATAGTCTATCTCTTCCTTCAAAGCTTTCTCCTTAGCAAACGGAATCGAATATGGTTTCATACAGACAGGTGTGGAGTCTATTAGTTTCATATCATATTCCAATAGGTTTGTATGCCCTGGTCGGTCTGTTAACACCTCTGCTCATTATTTAGAACCTGTTGCACTCTCTCTTTCTGTGTTTTCGTTAAATGTGTACTGATTTTCACCTGTGCTGCTGTCTCACAGGGGTGTAATGGATACTCAAATGATGAAAGTGGTTCCTTTTTCATCTCCATGGCGATGGACAAGGTCAACAAGTGTGTCTCTTCCTGATGTTCTCTTTCCAAATATTTCTTCAGGAGATTCACATGATAGATTTTTTTCTTTCCCCTTCTTATCTATCTTATAATTTGTTCTAGACACCTTCTCTAAAACTGTATATGGACCCTGCCATCCAATTTGTAACTTATTCTGACTCCCGGGCAAAAGAAGCAGTACTTTCTCTCCCACAGCCAAATTTCTGTCTTTCGCCTTCCTGTTATAATAGGCAGCATGTTTCTTCCTGGCTTGTTTCAAATTTTCATTGGCAAGTTTCCAGCCAGTTTTTAACCGAGTGGTCAGCTCATTCACATATTGGTATGAAGATGTAATGTTTTCCTCTGCCTTTTCATCAGTCCACGTTCTTAGCAAAGCTACATATGGACCTTTAATTGTGTGGACCTATTTGTCCATGCACCGGTATGGTCTCTTCCACTCGAAGCTTTATAGTGATGATTTTTCCTCCCAGAATTATCATTCACAAAACGACCGCTACCAATTTTTCTTTTGGGGCTTTCTCCCCACTTAAAATTCTTGATGAGAGATTTCCTCTCTACATCCTCTTCCTCCAGTTTGTTTAAGTCCGATTGAGGGATTGTCGGCTTATCCTGGGGTAAGACATCCTTTTGCACTCTCCGCATAGTGGCCATTGTAAAACAGTTAAGTGAAGCTTGTCCGTGAAAAGGGGCTTCCCATTCCATTGGTCCACTTTATCAAATCTATTTTTCTTTTTATTATCAGGCCTAATTTTGCCCCGTGGCGTGTCCAGGTCCTGATCCATGTTCCCACTTGTGGGTGTTCCCTCATGTGCTATGCTACACCTTTCTACAAAATTCTCAATGTCCCATCTTGCTTTGGGCCAATGATAATTGTGAGCCACCTTTTGAATGATGGTACCTATCTTCTCATGGTCCCCATCTGGTTTCACATGTAGGCTCCTTATTAAGTCTGCCCTATATCTTTTAGGAAGTACCAGCTGTCCTTGACCTTTGGATCTAGCTCCAGTCTTCCTATACATCAACTTGTTTTTCATGTAAAAATCTCCCTTGCCTGGAGTTGTATGACAAGTTGACAATTTTCTGAAACAAGGCTTGAGTGTTTTATCCCCAGCCTGTGCCTTCCTCATCTCTTCTGGAGTGGTATCTAACATAATATCCTCCTCCTGTCTTGAGGTCGACCTGACCTGAAGGGTTGCCATATACACAGGTTTCCTTCTGCAACGGTCAGTGTCATGATTGTCCATCTGACAATTTTTACACCACCTTTTTCCTTGGTTGAAAGATTTTCTTTCATCATATTTCCTTTCATCGAATTGTGGGAATTTATTTTTATTTTCATACCGTGGCCTATCAAATTGGTGCTTACCTTTATTTTGATCCCTAGGATCAAATTTATTAAAGTTCTGTGGTGCCCTAAAGTTATCCACTTGTTTCTTTTTATTACCTGTTACCTCTGCTTGAGCTGCTTGATACCTTTCCGCAACATTTAGCAACTCATCCAGCCTCTCTGCACCTTGTTCCATGAGAAACTTTCTCAGGTCTGGAGCCATGGACTCCCTTAGTTGCTCTATAAGGACCATTTCCTTAAGATCTTGGGTTTTCCCCAGAGAAGTCCATTTCTCCAAGTATGTCTCTATTCGTGCAGAGAACTGGTGATAGGTTTCACCTGACAGTAGTTTAGCATTCCTAAATTTTTTCCTATAAAATTCTGCATTCTTTTCATACCTTAACAAAAGAGCCTGCTTTAGAATGTCATAATTTTCCTGATCACCTCTGCTCATTTTTTGCAAAAACTTCATAAGCTGCCCCACGAAGTCCCTGAGATAACTTTAAGCTCCACCTTTCTCTCTCTAACCCATACGTGGTAGCTAATAGTTCATACCTATTTAGGTAGCTCTCTATATCATCGTCTTTCTCAACAAAATGATCTAAATGAAAATTCATAGCTGAGGTTGAGGCTCCTTGGCTAGCAGTGGCATCAGAGGCAAAGGGACTGGCACCATTTTCAGGAGCATGGCCCTGAAACTCAAACTCCCTTAGTCGTAATTCATGTTCCCTTTGTAATCTTTTCTCCTCCTTTTCTGCTTCCCTCTCTGCAGCTAATCTCTTCTCTTCTGCAGCTAATTTTTTGTCTTCTCTTTCTGCTTCCAATTTCTTAGCCTCTTTGTCAGCCTCAATCTGCAACCTCTTAGTCTCAGCCTCTAACTTTCTTTCGGCCTCTTTTTCTAATCTTCTTTCTTCGCGTTCAATAAATTTGTCACATTCCGTAGTGACATAGGCAACCATAACTTGTCCATCTAATCCTAACTCTTTTGCAGTCTGTACAGCAGCAGATCGAAACTTGGCCAGGTCCGCCATTGTCTATCAGGTAAATTTCTACAATGTCTAACCAACAATTTAATCTCTAAATATATCTAATGGACAACACAGGCACCGTGAGCTCAACCTTATTTAATTCCACCCAAGGATACCTTTTAATTCTTATATTCCCTGAAGTGAATTACCCCAATATTTTTAATAGGGAAAGATTCAAAATCCCAAGAGCGAGACCCCAATATATGTGGTGAAGTGGGATGTTATAAATATTTATAGGGGGACTTAGTGTACTGACTGAGATCAGCTGTGAAGGTATCTATATCTAATGAGGGTAGTGTATTATAGATAACCTTACTTGCTGCCACATATATATATATATATCTCAGTCAGAATTATTCTGGAATAGTGTGATGACTACGTTATATGTCTAGGGTATGTGTATGATGAAGTGTAAGTCACAACAACAGACAGATAAACAATTTAATTTAATCCACTACTCTTGACAACACTGTGACACTCACATACATATAACACTCTATGAGAAATATCTTAAGGAGTCACTGATAACTTTTCAAAATAACAATATGTATTCATTGTTGTTATAAAGGTATATGTGTCCTGATTCAAATACAAAGGAACCAGGAATCACAATCAATTTTAATTACAAGTATATGTACAGACTTTATCAATATGAATATTGTAGTGACATATATTATTAAAAATATCCTATGTGTGTCAGTTGTGTAGTAGTAGTAATATGAGGTAATACTGGTTTTGTTTTGTTCAAGCTCTGTTGGTATTTGTCATCATGACTTCAATAGTTTGTCTTTTGGGACTAGTATTGGAGATGTTTTCAGTTCCTGATATTAAGACAATTAAATTCCCCTCTGAATGTTATTTTTACAAAGTCATTTCAAGATGAGGGGACATAATGTTGAGCTCAGCTGGCCAAATCAGCTTATCTTGCGTGATGGCGGCAGGAAAGGACTCCTCTGCTCGAATTCTCCCCTGGGCTCTGGAGACACCTCACTGATAGCTAAAAAGACCAAGGAGTATGCTGTCCGACTCTGGATTCAGCAAAGCTCTGACCAGGTGCTGCTCAATACCATCAAGACCACGGTCCCTGTAAACAAGAAGGATGTACCTTCTACTTCATAACTAACTTATACTCTCTTTTTACACTGATCACAATACATCACAAACATTGAGTTCAGAGCGTTAGGCCAACTGTCAGCTTCATCTGAAATACTTTATACCAGTATTTACCTCCTTAATGGTTACCACGCCTCTGCACTTCCAGCATTATTTCTTTCTAGTCAATCATCCAGGTGTCAGTGTACTATTTGGCCATTCCATGCAGTTTTACTTTCCTCCGACACCTTCTGTTCAGGCGGGAGCATTATAGGCTTTACATCATGTTTGCTACTGAACTACACATATATACAGGCATAAATTAACAATTCACATTCAATTTTCATTACAAGATACTGAATGGTTTAAGCTTACCACAATTCATAGAATAAACACAGATACGTTGATTAGCAATGAATTCTGGCACAAATTCCCATCTGCTTATGTTCCAGGCTTTTATTTAGCAAAATATGAGCTGGCTTCAACGCACTGTTGCTTTATCAAGCTTATTTAAACAAGTGGTTTCGAACTAACGCTCCTAAGTGATTATATCAGCGAGTCTGGCCAATCGAGCCACGTTTCGACAAGTGTTTGAAAAAATGTTACCTTCCTACGTCTCTCTAACAACCAAGATAGTATTTATAGCCCGACCAATCGTGGTTAGTCTTTCATTTGTTGCGCTCCAATCAATTTGGAGTTTACATGGTAGGCTATTTCTGTAACGTAAGGTTTTTTCAAACACGTTATAAAAAAATTTTATGAGCAGAAATGATTCCATGTTGTCAGGCATCCCCACTATTTTATTTTGGTTATAATTTATTAATTCCTGGACTATTTGCGTAACGTTTTACATATTCTTTGTCAGCAAGCCCTAAGGAACCCAAATATCCAAATTTAAAAGAGCTACGTGGCTGCGTTCAAAATATGCAATTCCTTCTACCTCCTGTTTCGAAGATGTGCTGTCTGGGTACTGTAATGTTTTCAAACGTAAACCCATATAATGTTATCTTTCCTAATAAGCGTTTTTTGTGATTTTAAAACCTAACTCTGGGAAGGGTAGTGAATTTATCACTGTCCGTCCGAAAAAAGTTAGTGCATGTAGCCTAACACGCGTGATAGTAGTAATTGTGTATCGCGCGACGCGTGTTTAATTTTGCATGCGTTCCTGATTTCATTCGCCCCTCTCTCTCTTTCTATTTGAGTCCATCTGTTCGTTCGTTTTGGTAACGTAATATAATTAATGTTAGGATTAATTTAGGTCATTACGCAGTCTGCCTCTCAATGTTTTTCCAAGAAATACAGCACACGTTTCATTGAAGAAAGCGGGTATAATACAGTAAGCTTTTACTATCAACGTGAAATCGTTACAATTTGCAGACGAAGCAGAAAACAAGGGGGATTTCGAGTACCTTCTTTGTGACAGCACTGTTATTTTACCATTGCTCTTTTCTTTATTAATTTTATTTGTTAGGCTTCATATTTACCTAATAATTTATATATGTGGATTAGAATATTCCACGACACATGCATCAGATGATATAAGGGTCTTCAAATGGTTGAATATGTGTTGATAGTCTTCTGACCATTCATACGGAGTTTCATTCTGTAGTAGAGATCGCAAAGGTTCTGCAGCAGCTGACAAATTTGGTATGAATTGTGCTAGGAAGTTGACAGCACCTAAGAATTGTTGCAGTTCCTTCTTTGTAGCTGGTGTTGGCATGTCATGAATATCTTCAACCTTTTTAGGGTCTGGTTTTACACCATTCTGGGTGTACAGCAATCCAAAAAATTGTATCTCAGTTGCCTTTATTGTACACTTTTTGCTGTTGAATGTTAGACCATGGGCCTGTGCTATATGCATCAAGTTAATCAAGTTACGGTCATGTTCTTGTTCTGACCTGCCGCATACTACAATGTCGTCCGCAATAGCCACTGTGCCAGAACATTGCTCAACAATGTTGTCAATCTTCTGTTGAAAGATGTCTTGTGATACATTCAAACCAAATGGGAGTCTCTTTAAACAATATATGCCGAATGGTGTTCGAAAAGTTGTAAGGAGTTGACTTTCCTCTGCTATCTCAACACTCCAGTATCCGTGTGTGGTGAAGTGGGATGTTATAAATATTTATAGGGGGACTTAGTGTACTGACTGAGATCAGCTGTGAAGGTATCAATATCTAATGAGAGTAGTGTATTGTAGATAACCTTACTTGCTGCCACATATATATATATCTCAGTCAGAATTATTCTGGAATAGTGTGATGACTACGTTATATGTCTAGGGTATGTGTATGTTGAAGTGTAAGTCAAAACAACAACAGACAGATAAACAATTTAATTTATTCCACTACACTTGACAACACTGTGACACTCACATACATAAAACACTCTACAAGGATATCTTAAAGAAGTCACTGATAACTTTTCAAATAACAATATGTATTCATTGCTGTCATGAATGAATATGTGTGTCCTGATTCAAATACAAAGGAACCAGGAATCACAATCAATTTTAATTACAAGTTATGTACAGAATGTATTAATATGAATATTGTAGTGACATATCTTATTACAAATATCCTATGTGTGTCAGTTGTGTAGTAGTAAAATGAGGTAATACTGGTTTTGTTTTGTTCAAGCTCTGTTGGTATTTGTCATCATGACTTCAATAGTTTGTCTTAAGGAAACTAGTATCGGAGATGTTCTCAGTTCTTGATATTAACACAATTTACTTCCCCTCTTAAGTTTATGTTACACTGTTATTTTAAGACGGGGTACATAATGTTGAGCTCAGCGGGTCACATCAGCTTATCTTGCGTGATGGCGGCAGGAAAAGACTCTTCTGCTCGAATTCTCCCCTGGGCTCTGGAGACACCTCACTGATAGCTAAATGGACCAAGGAGTATGCTGTCCGACTCTGGATTCAGCAAAGCTCTAACCAGGTGCTGCTCAATACCATCAAGACCACGGTCCCTGTAAACAAGAAGGATGTACCTTCTACTTCATAACTAACTTATACTCTCTTTTTACACTGATCACAATACATCACAAACATTGAGTTCAGAGCGTTAGGCCAACTGTCAGCTTCATCTGAAATACTTTATACCAGTATTTACCTCCTTAATGGTTACCACGCCTCTGCACTTCCAGCATTATTTCTGTCTAATCAATAATCTAGGTGTCAGTGTACTGTTTGGCCATTCCATGCAGTTTTACTTTCCTCCGACACCTTCTGTTCAGGCGGGAGCATTATAGGCTTTACATCATGTTTGCTACTGAACTACACATATATACAGGCATAAATTAACAATTCACATTCAATTTTCATTAAAAGATACTGAATGTTTCAAGCTTACCACAATTCATGGAAACAAACACAGATACGTTGATTAGCAATGAATTCTGGCACAAATTCCCATCTGCTTATGTTCCAGGCTTTTATTTAGCAAAATATGAGCTGGCTTCAACGCACTGTTGCTTTATCAAGCTTATTTGCACTAGTGGTCTCGAACTAACGCTCCTAAGTGAGTATATCAGCGAGTCTAGCCAATGGAGCCACGTTTCGACAAGTGTTTGAAAAAATGTTACCTTTCCACGTCTCCCCTAACAACGATAGATAGTATTTATAGCCCGACCAATCGTGGTTAGTCTTTCATTTGTTGCGCTCCAATCAATTTGGAGTTTACATGGTAGGCTATTTCTGTAACGTAAGGTTTTTTCAAACACGTTATAAAAAAATTTTATGAGCAGAAATGATTCCATGTTGTCAGGCATCCCACTATTTTATTTTGGTTATAATTTATTAATTCCTGGACTATTTGCGTAACGTTTTACATATTCTTTGTCAGCAAGCCCTAAGGAACCCAAATATCCAAATTTAAAAGAGCTACGTGGCTGCGTTCAAAATATGCAATTTCTTCTACCTCCTGTTTCGAAGATGTGCTGTCTGGGTACTGTAATGTTTTCAAACGTAAACCCATCTATTGTTATCTTTCCTAATAAGCGTTTTTTTATGATTTTAAAACCTAACTCTGGGAAGGGTAGTGTATTTTATCACTGTTCGTCCGAAAAAGTTAGTGCATGTAGCCTAACACGCGTGATAGTAGTAATTGTGTATCGCGTTACGCTTGTTGGGGGTGGCATTAATAGCGAGACGCGTGTTTAATTTTGCATGCGTTCCTGATTTTATTCGCCCCTCTCTCTTTCTATTTGAGTCCATCTGTTCGTTCGTTTTGGTAACGCAGTATAATTAATGTTAGGATTAATTTAGGTCATTACGCAGTCTGCCTCTCAATGTTTTTCCAAGAAATACAGCACACGTTTCATTGAAGAAAGCGGGTATAATACAGTAAGCTTTTACTATCAACGTGAAAGCGTTACAATTTGCAGACGAAGCAGAAAACAAGGGGGATTTCGAGTACCTTCTTTGTGACAGCACTGTTATTTTACCATTGCTCTTTTCTTTATTAATTTTATTTGTTAGGCTTCATATTTACCTAATAATTTATATATGTGGATTAGAATATTCCACGACACCTCCCCTCTTAAAACAGACATTATATGTCAGTCCTTTATTCTATATACACATAGAGAAATTTATTATTATTTCTGGGGTTTACGGTGATTCTCATCACACGGATGGCGGCTTAAAAAATCCGCTCCCAAATTGGTTTTTCCAGATATATACTCAATGCTAAAATTATATGGAGCCAAAAGTAAAGACCATCGGAGTAACCTGGAGTTCTCATGCCTAGCCTGTGCTAGAAACGATAAAGGTTTGTGGTCTGTTTGCAACTTAAATGCCTTCCCATATAGATAAATATTGAATTTCTTTATCGCCCATATTACTGCAAGACATTCTTTTTCGCTAGTTGAGTAGTTGATTTCAGCTTTATTCAACTTTCTGCTAGCATATGCCACTGGGCTTAATTCCCCATCCAATGCATCTGATTTCTGTAGTAGAGTTGCACCTAACCCAATATTACTTGCATCCGTCCTTACTATGAATTCTTGACTTAAGTCAGGTAATTTCAAAATGGGTTTACTTGTGAGCTTTTCCTTCAATTCTTGGTAAGTCATTTCACATTGTGGTGTCCATGTAATGCGATCTGGATGTCCTTTACGTGTCAATTCAGTTAACGGTGCACATATGGAATTAAAGTTTTTGATATACTTCTGGTAGAAACCACATAATGAGACAAAGGATCTCACGTCCTTCTTGGTTTGTGGTCTCGGGGCTTTCTGTAGTTTCTCTAAATTCTTTGGGTCAGGGGTCATGTTTCCCTGATAAACTGTGTGTCCCAAAAATTCCAATTCTTTACATCCAACGCAACATTTGGTTGGTCGGGCTGTTAAATTTGCCTCCCTAAGTCGATCAAACAGCATGTTCAGAGAGTCAATGTGTTCCTCAAATGTTTCTGTTGCTATAAGGATATCATCCATAAAATTTGTTATACAGGGATTATTCAGAGGATCCAATAATTTTCTCATCATTCTAGAGAAGACACTAGGCGCATTCTTCAATCCAAATGGCAATCTATTAAACTCATAGTGTCCTTCTGAGGTACTAAAAGCTAGGTATGGTCTAACCTCAGGCTTTACTGGAATCTGATAGTATCCTTTACTCAGATCCACTTTTGAGAAATATTTAGCTTTATTTAGTCTGGCAAACAGCTGATTTGTATCCGGCAATGGATCCACCTGTCCTTCTGTAATAGCATTCAGTCTCCTGTAATCTATACAGAGTCTATGTTCTCCAGAGGGCTTCCGTAAGAGTACAACACCGGAACTATACGAAGACTCACTGTGCGAAATAATTCCTTCCTTCAATAGATAGTCTATCTCTTCCTTCAAAGCTTTCTCCTTAGCAAACGGAATCGAATATGGTTTCATACAGACAGGTGTGGAGTCTATTAGTTTTCATATCATATTCCAATAGGTTTGTATGCCCTGGTCGGTCTGTTAACACCTCTGCATGATTATTTAGAACCTGTTGCACTCTCTCTTTCTGAGTTTTCGTTAAATGTGTACTGATTTTCACCTGTGCTGCTGTCTCACAGGGGTGTAATGGATATTCAAATGATGAAAGTGGTTCCTTTTTTCATCTCCATGGCGATGGACAAGGTCAACAAGTGTGTCTCTTCCTGATGTTCTCTTTCCAAATATTTCTTCAGGAGATTCACATGATAGATTTTTTCTTTCCCCTTCTTATCTATCTTATAATTTGTTCTAGACACCTTCTCTAAAACTGTATATGGACCCTGCCATCCAATTTGTAACTTATTCTGACTCCCAGGCAAAAGAAGCAGTACTTTCTCTCCCACAGCCAAATTTCTGTCTTTCGCCTTCCTGTTATAATAGGCAGCATGTTTCTTCCTGGCTTGTTTCAAATTTTCATTGGCAAGTTTCCAGCCAGTTTTTAACCGAGTGGTCAGCTCATTCACATATTGGTATGAAGATGTAATGTTTTCCTCTGCCTTTTCATCAGTCCACGTTCTTAACAAAGCTACATATGGACCTTTAATTGTGTGGACCTATTTGTCCATGCACCGGTATGGTCTCTTCCACTCGAAGCTTTATAGTGATGATTTTTCCTCCCAGAATTATCATTCACAAAACGACCGCTACCAATTTTTCTTTTCTTGGGGCTTTCTCCCCACTTAAAATTCTTGATGAGAGATTTCCTCTCTACATCTTCTTCCTCCAGTTTGTTTAAGTCCGATTGAGGGATTTTCGGCTTATCCTGGGGTAAGACATCTTTTTGCACTCTCCGCATAGTGGCCATTGTAAAACAGTTAAGTGAAGCTTGTCCGTGAAAAGGGGCTTCCCATTCCATTTGGTCCACTTTATCAAATCTATTTTTCTTTTTATTATCAGGCCTAATTTTGCCCCGGGGCGTGTCCAGGTCCTGATCCATGTTCCCACTTGTGGGTGTTCCCTCATGTGCTATGCTACACCTTTCTACAAAATTCTCAATGTCCCATCTTGCTTTGGGCCAATAATAATTGTGAGCCACCTTTTGAATGAGGGTACCTATTTTCTCATGGTCCCCATCTGGTTTCACATGTAGGCTCCTTATTAATTCTGTCCTGTATCTTTTTGGAAGAACCAGCTGTCCGTGACCATGGGATCTAGTTCCGGCCTTCCTATACATCAACTTGTTTTTCATGTAAAAATCTCCCTTGCCTGGAGTTGTATGACAAGTTGACAATTTTCTGAAACAAGGCTTGAGTGTTTTATCCCCAGCCTGTGCCTTCCTCATCTCTTCTGGAGTGGTATCCAACATAATATCCTCCTCCTGTCTTGAGGTCGACCTGACCTGAAGGGTTGCCATATACACAGGTTTCCTTCTGCAACGGTCAGTGTCATGATTGTCCATCTGACAATTCTTACACCACCTTTTTCCTTGGTTGAAAGATTTTCTTTCATCATATTTCCTTTCATCGAATTGTGGGAATTTATTTTTATTTTCATACCGTGGCCTATCAAATTGGTTCTTACCTTTATTTTGATCCTTAGGATCAAATTTATTAAAGTTCTGTGGTGCCCTAAAGTTATCCACTTGTTTCTTTTTATTACCTGTTACCTCTGCTTGAGCTGCTTGATACCTTTCAGCAACATTTAGCAACTCATCCAGCCTCTCTGCACCTTGTTCCATGAGAAACTTTCTCAGGTCTGGAGCCATGGACTCTCTTAATTGCTCTATAAGGACCATTTCCTTAAGATCTTGGGTTTTCCCCAGAGAAGTCCATTTCTCCAAGTATGTCTCTATTCGTGCAGAGAACTGGTGATAGGTTTCACCTGACAGTAGTTTAGCATTCCTAAATTTTTTCCTATAAAATTCTGCATTCTTTTCATACCTTAACAAAAGAGCCTGCTTTAGAATGTCATAATTTTCCTGATCACCTCTGCTCATTTTTGCAAAAACTTCATAAGCTGCCCCACGAAGTCCCTGAGATAACTTTAAGCTCCACCTTTCTCTCTCTAACCCATAAGTGGTAGCTAATAGTTCATACCTATTTAGGTAGCTCTCTATATCATCGTCTTTCTCAACAAAATGATCTAAATGAAAATTCATAGCTGAGGTTGAGGCTCCTTGGCTAGCAGTGGCATCAGAGGCAAAGGGACTGGCACCATTTTCAGGAGCATGGCCCTGAAACTCAAACTCCCTTATTCGTAACTCATGTTCCCTTTGTAATCTCTTCTCCTCCTTTTCTGCTTCCCTTTCTGCAGCTAATCTCTTGTCTTCCCTTTCTGCAGCTAATTTCTTCTCTTCCCTTTCTGCAGCTAATTTCTTCTCTTCCCTTTCTGCAGCCTGTCTTCTTTCCTCGGCTTCCAATGCTTTAGCCTCTTTGTCAGCCTCAATCTGCAACCTCTTAGTCTCAGCCTCAGCTTGCAACCTCTTAGTCTCAGCCTCTAACTTTCTTTCGGCCTCTTTTTCTAATCTTCTTTCTTCGCGTTCAATAAATTTGTCACATTCCGTAGTGACATAGGCAACCATAACTTGCCCATCTAATCCTAACTCTTTTGCAGTCTGTACAGCAGCAGATCGAAACTTGGCCAGGTCCGCCATTGTCTATCAGGTAAATTTCTACAATGTCTAACCAACAATTTAATCTCTAAATATATCTAATGGACAACACAGGCACCGTGAGCTCAACCTTATTTAATTCCACCCAAGGATACCTTTTAATTCTTATATTCCCTGAAGTGAATTACCCCCAGTATTTTTAATAGGGAAAGATTCAAAATCCCAAGAGCGAGACCCCAATATATGTGGTGAAGTGGGATGTTATAAATATTTATAGGGGGACTTAGTGTACTGACTGAGATCAGCTGTGAAGGTATCTATATCTAATGAGAGTAGTGTATTATAGATAACCTTACTTGCTGCCACATATATATATATATCTCAGTCAGAATTATTCTGGAATAGTGTGATGACTACGTTATATGTCTAGGGTATGTGTATGTTGAAGTGTAAGTCAAAACAACAACAGACAGATAAACAATTTAATTTATTCCACTACACTTGACAACACTGTGACACTCACATACATAAAACACTCTACAAGGATATCTTAAAGAAGTCACTGATAACTTTTCAAATAACAATATGTATTCATTGCTGTCATGAATGAATTTGTGTGTCCTGATTCAAATACAAAGGAACCAGGAATCACAATCAATTTTAATTACAAGTTATGTACAGAATGTATTAATATGAATATTGTAGTGACATATCTTATTACAAATATCCTATGTGTGTCAGTTGTGTAGTAGTAAAATGAGGTAATACTGGTTTTGTTTTGTTCAAGCTCTGTTGGTATTTGTCATCATGACTTCAATAGTTTGTCTTAAGGAAACTAGTATCGGAGATGTTCTCAGTTCTTGATATTAACACAATTTACTTCCCCTCTTAAGTTTATGTTACACTGTCATTTTAAGATGGGGGTACATAATGTTGAGCTCAGCTGGTCACATCAGCTTATCTTGCGTGATGGCGGCAGGAAAAGACTCTTCTGCTCGAATTCTCCCCTGGGCTCTGGAGACACCTCACTGATAGCTAAATGGACCAAGGAGTATGCTGTCCGACTCTGGATTCAGCAAAGCTCTAACCAGGTGCTGCTCAATACCATCAAGACCACGGTCCCTGAAAACAAGAAGGATGTACCTTCTACTTCATAACTAACTTATACTCTCTTTTTACACTGATCACAATACATCACAAACATTGAGTTCAGAGCGTTAGGCCAACTGTCAGCTTCATCTGAAATACTTTATACCAGTATTTACCTCCTTAATGGTTACCACGCCTCTGCACTTCCAGCATTATTTCTGTCTAATCAATAATCTAGGTGTCTGTGTACTGTTTGGCCATTCCATGCAGTTTTACTTTCCTCCGACACCTTCTGTTCAGGCGGGAGCATTATAGGCTTTACATCATGTTTGCTACTGAACTACACATATATACAGGCATAAATTAACAATTCACATTCAATTTTCATTAAAAGATACTGAATGTTTCAAGCTTACCACAATTCATGGAAACAAACACAGATACGTTGATTAGCAATGAATTCTGGCACAAATTCCCATCTGCTTATGTTCCAGGCTTTTATTTAGCAAAATATGAGCTGGCTTCAACGCACTGTTGCTTTATCAAGCTTATTTGCACTAGTGGTCTCGAACTAACGCTCCTAAGTGAGTATATCAGCGAGTCTAGCCAATGGAGCCACGTTTCGACAAGTGTTTGAAAAAATGTTACCTTTCCACGTCTCCCCTAACAACGATAGATAGTATTTATAGCCCGACCAATCGTGGTTAGTCTTTCATTTGTTGCGCTCCAATCAATGTGGAGTTTACATGGTAGGCTATTTCTGTAACGTAAGGTTTTTTCAAACACGTTATAAAAAAAATTTTATGAGCAGAAATGATTCCATGTTGTCAGGCATCCCCACTATTTTATTTTGGTTATAATTTATTAATTCCTGGACTATTTGCGTAACGTTTTACATATTCTTTGTCAGCAAGCCCTAAGGAACCCAAATATCCAAATTTAAAAGAGCTACGTGGCTGCGTTCAAAATATGCAATTTCTTCTACCTCCTGTTTCGAAGATGTGCTGTCTGGGTACTGTAATGTTTTCAAACGTAAACCCATCTATTGTTATCTTTCCTAATAAGCGTTTTTTATGATTTTAAAACCTAACTCTGGGAAGGGTAGTGTATTTTATCACTGTTCGTCCGAAAAAGTTAGTGCATGTAGCCTAACACGCGTGATAGTAGTAATTGTGTATCGCGTTACGCTTGTTGGGGGTGGCATTAATAGCGAGACGCGTGTTTAATTTTGCATGCGTTCCTGATTTTATTCGCCCCTCTCTCTTTCTATTTGAGTCCATCTGTTCGTTCGTTTTGGTAACGCAGTATAATTAATGTTAGGATTAATTTAGGTCATTACGCAGTCTGCCTCTCAATGTTTTTCCAAGAAATACAGCACACGTTTCATTGAAGAAAGCGGGTATAATACAGTAAGCTTTTACTATCAACGTGAAAGCGTTACAATTTGCAGACGAAGTAGAAAACAAGGGGGATTTCGAGTACCTTCTTTGTGACAGCACTGTTATTTTACCATTGCTCTTTTCTTTATTAATTTTATTTGTTAGGCTTCATATTTACCTAATAATTTATATATGTGGATTAGAATATTCCACGACACCGTGTACAGCATCTAGTTTAGAAAAATATCTGGCATTGTGGAATCTGTGAGTTATCTCTTCCGCCGTATGCATTTTGTGTGGACAGCGCTTTAGACTGTTGTTTAAATGTTTTGGGTCAAGGCAAACCCGAAGAGAACCATCCTGTTTCAAAACAGTTGCGATACTACTACACTAATCAGAATGCTCTTCAACCTTTCTAATGACGTCATTCTGCACCATCTTTTCTAGTTCTGTGGCAAGTTTCTGTTTAACATGTATAGGATACTTTCTAGGTGGGTCTATCTTTGGTTCAGCGTTGTCTTTTAAAAAAAATCTTGCCTTTCCCAGAAGTTTGCCTATTCTGTCAAACTGTTCTGGGAATAGCTGTTTAAGGTCATCTTCTCCAGTGATGCGTAGAGTAAGATATTCTTTTTTTGTCAGCTTTAATGTTGTTAATAGTTACCACACTCAGCTCTTCGCACATTGGTAAACCCAAGATTGCAAGTCCTTCAACATCTACCAAGTAAAATGTTGACGATGTCCATTCAGAGTCTCTGTATGAACATTCAAGTGTTACTGCTCCGAAACAGTCTATATTTGTTCCATTGTAAGCTCTTAGCTTTGTCTTGCCACTCCTACTTTTTACATCCCTTGTGGGAAATCCTTGCTCATCTACCTTGTCAGGCATGATCTGCCTGAATATTCTTAAGGGTAAAGTGTTTCCTTGGGCACCTGTGTCTATCTTGAAACGAATATATCTTTCTTTGTGCATTTTAATCCCTGGTATTCTGAATTGTACCTTGCAGAAAGCCTGCGTTCTCTTTGATTCGTTACTGAAAGTTAGTACCTTCACGATATCAAAAGCGGAAGGATCACTTTCTTCACTGGAGTCAAAGTCCTCAGTCATCATAGAATGTGTTTGTTTTGATGACTCTCTGCTGTGAATTTTGTGTTGAGCACTGTCTTGTTTCCTCTTGAAGCAAAATTTTGTCCAGTGGCCCCTCTTTCTGCAGTAATGACATGTAGAGTCTTTAGCTGGACAGTGGTTTTGCATGTGGTTTAGGCCACAACATTTACACATAGCACCTCTGCTTGTGTTGTGTTTTCCTTGTTGCTTAATACCAGTTGCTTTGTTGTGTTTAGGTTTATAGCTTTTTACTGCATCCACCTGGGCTGCTACTGTATCTTGCTGAATTTGTTTAATGTTTAGTGTTTGTGCCTCGTGTTTCCTGCCTTCATCCAGAAGTTGTTGTAAAGTTAGTGTGTCACTCTGGCTCAGCAGCCATTTCTGGAACTCTGGCATTGGTGTGCTAAGAAGGATCTGTTCAATAATTCGCTCTTTGTCCTCTTCTTTGCTAAATTTACATACACTTGTTTTCTTCTTAATGCGAGTGAAGAAATCATTTAGACTTTCATCAGGTTTCTGTCGCAGGTGGTGAAGTTCTAATCTTGCCGCTCTAAAGTTTGTGTGCTTTATGATCAGACGTTTTTCAAATTCGTCCAATATGGCTACGGGGTCGGTTGCCGACTCAACGGGCATGGCGGTAGCAAAACTATTGTAGATTTTCAAACTTTCATCGTCCAATGCTTCTAGAATATATGGAGTTAAGGCTTGACCCTCCAGACCAGTGGTCTTGGAGTAGAGATCTATGCGTTGGCGCCATAATAGGAAAGCTTCACTCTTATCATCTTGACAGGCAAATCGCATTTGGGGTGCGCTGCGGTAGTGTTTAGCCGCCATGGTTGACCTCAACGACGAAAGTTAGCCGAACAAACTGTACTAACGTGTTATCGTGTAGCTTTTTGCATCGGTCCGATATCGGCCGCTGCCACCATGTAATGTTATGATGTATGTATATAAGCGTTACTACGTCCTCTTCACAGGCACACACAAGTTTCACAATGCACACAGTAAAGCGTGATCAGTTTTGCAGCCATCTTTATTTACAGAATGCTCGTACATGTGTAGTTTCGTATTTTAATATATTATATTACAATGTGTAGTTTCGCATTTTAATGTATTATATTACAGGACCTACATATTCCTCTCCCTTTAGATAGGACACCTGGTGATAGCAATACATGGCATTTGTTCTGGAACAGTCAAGGTAAGACAGGAAGAGGACGACTGAAAAAAGAATTTGGAGACAGACATGAAAGGGATTGTTGTATTTGTGTAACTAAGGCTGTTGAACTTGTTGCTCTTTCGCAGCCAATGCCAAGTTGATGAATTTACATGATTATATAGCTGTTGAGTGGTGCTGTATGTTGTGTTTGTTGTGGAGCCCAGCAAGTGGCTGTTTTCTTTCTCCGGAGAGTCATAGCCAAGCGAGCAGCACATACTGAACTGCCTCCTGTGGATGAGTAGCTGCGGCAGTTAGGTTCCTGCCAGGGGTTCAGTTTATTTAAGCGCTTGTTGAGTCTGGCGTGTGCTGTTACATGAACGGGATAATGAAGATATGGGAAAACATTGAACGTCCTTAACACAAACACGCCAAGCACTTCCTGTTCTATGCCATCTGTTTAAATCCTTACCATGTCTTCTATATGGCTTTTTTGGGTCTATCTCCAGTTCTTTTCTCTGTGTGTTCCTAATCTCCTCTGTTTCTCCTGTCCTGTGAATCCTCGGGCATTTCTAGAGCAGGAAATGCCTTCTAATGCGATCATGCGATTTAACACTAATAACATTATGGGGAAGTGAGCTAAAGGCAATAATTAAACTCAGCCATCGAAGACAAAATTGTTCTGGTAAAAGAGCATATGATGTAACTCAGAGAAAGTCGACAGGAATCTGGGTTGTTAACAGGCTGCATCACTGCAGTCTGGCAGAGAGAGTAGGGATCGCAGAGGGAAGGCAAACCCGGTCCCAATTTTTGTCGTCTATGAAAATCTCCAGATTTAGCACCTGGAATGTTCGTTCATTGGTGCTCCAATGTGACGACTATTTTCTGTTTTATTCCTTTTCAATATTTCGCGTTTAAAAAAAATATGGTGCAGTGTTCGAATAATATTCTTTTTTCATTATATTTCCTGGTAATTTAAAATACAACCGTTTGATGCATGCGTCATTCCAATGACAATTTCCGTAGTTACATTATTGTTTGAGTTGGACGGATAATTCCGTTGTACATTTTAATATCAAATTATAACATGGCTGAATTTGTTACTTTCAACCGGCATGTCATGTCACTAACAATGTTGTATGCCGCCTTTGCCGGTACAGTCTCACGTGACACTTCCATACCTAATTAGCGCGCAATTGTATTTGTCTGCCATTGGTCATTTTCATACATCAAGGTTAGTTGAGTAGAAGCAAACTTGACGTCGTAGAGATGAATCGTTCAATAATGTTATGGCTCCAAACCACCGTGGTTGTCCGTCTGTAAAGTTACATCACTGTCCGCGGACAAGGTTCCGAGCTTTTATGATAATAACATCAAATGTGTCTCCATTTTGTAAACTGTTCACCACGTCTCCTAGAAATACGCTCTTTCAACGATAGACATGGGTTCTTTAGTTATATCGAGACGTCTTGTCTCTAACTTGAGTACAAACATTCAAGATATTACAACAAACTGTTTATTTCTTTTTCTCGGAGTCGAACGGAAAATTAACAAGTCACTGAATTGAGCAATGAGCAATATAGCTTGGCTATTCGCTGTATTTTCATCTAATGGGCTGCTTGAATACTCCGCTAATTACCATGCCGTTTAATTCAGCCATAGTGTCAGTTTTGCGAACGTATTTTTCAATTGGTCAGTTTACTTAAATAATTTAATATGCTCCTCGCTGAAGTCCCAGGAATCAATCTCTGAGGAGAACAAGAAAGAATTGGCCTACTGTTCCCTGGGACATTTGGTAAGAGGACATTTGGTAAGAGGACATTTGGTAAAGAGGACGTTGGGTAAGAGGACATTTGGTAAAGAGGACATTTGGTAAGAGGCGACTAACATGAGGTTGTACATGCGGCTTGTAGTGGTGTAAAATAAATTCTGACAGAAACCACTACTACACAATTACTGGAGCTGTGACGATAGCTTGCTGCCAGAAATTGTAATGGGGGCTTCATGTTCTGTCATGAACTAAGAAGGAAATGAAATTAAAATGCCACTTCAGTGTCTGATTTCTGATTTCCTCTGACATTTGAGTATCACATTAATAAACGACTTGTTGTGCGTTAAAATGGTCAGGTATTAGTTTTGTTGAGCTGTGTCACGTGATGTTGTATCGTGACGTTGTAGTAGTTTCATTCATTATCTTACAACTCCCACTGGAGCACGGGCTTTCAACAAAACTCGCCAAACCTCGATGACCTGTGGCATCTCTTCAAGGTCGCCAAACCTCGATGACCTGTGGCATCTCTTCAAGGTCACCAAACCTCGATGACCTGTGGCATCTCTTCAAGGTCGCCAAACCTCGATGACCTGTGGCATCTCTTCAAGATCGCCAAACCTCGATGACCTGTGGCATCTTTCAAGGTCGCCAAACCTCGATGACCTGTGGCATCTCTTCAAGATCTTGAAATGTCTTCTTTATCCCCGTAATGTCTAATTCCCTTATTACTGTACCTGTGTGTTCATGTGTATGTGTGTTCATGTGTATGTGTGTTCATGTGTGTTCTTGTGTATGTGTGTTCATGTGTGTTCATGTGTATTCATGTATATGTGTGTTCATGTGTGTTCATGTATATGTGTGTGTGTTCATGTATATCTGTGTTCATGTATATGTGTTCATGTATATGTGTGATCATGTATATGAGTGTTCATGTATATGTGTGTGTTCATGTATATGTGTTTTCATGTATATGTGTGTTCAGGTGTATGTGTACTCATGTATATGTGTGTTCATGTATATGTGTGTTCATGTATATGTGTGTTCATGTATATGTGTGTGTTCATGTGTATGTGTGTGTTCATGTGTATGTGTGTTCATGTGTATGTGTGTGTTCATGTATATGTGTGTGTTCATGTGTGTTCATGTATATGTGTGTTCATGTATATGAGTGTTCATGTATATGTGTGTGTTCATGTGTGTGTGTTGTATATGGGGGGGGGGGGATGAGCCGTTCACCATGTTTGGATATGTTGTTCCATGGGTTGCGGATTTTTACCCAGGGTGTTCATGTGTATACTTTGTTGTTCATGTGTACAGGTGTTATGGTTGTGTGTTTCATTTACGTTGGTATGTGTATGTGTTCGTGGCTATGTGTGTTCATGTGTATGTATTGTTTTATTGTATACATGTGTGTTTGATATGTTGTTCATGTTTGATGTGTTGGGTGTTTTGTTGTGAAGATATTTGTGATGGTGTGAACACACATATCGTTGTGAAGGGGTTTATATACATGAACACACATATGTGTTTGACTTGGTGCTCACATGTTTGGTGTGGGGGTGTGTGTTAATTACATGAACACACACCACATGATGAGGGATGAACATCATGTTTTTTTCATGTGGAGGGGTTATTTTGTGGTTTTGAACCCCATGGGATGAATGGATACATGAAATGTACATTTGGGTGTGGGGAGTTTCTGTTGTGATGTTTTATAAGTTGTGGTGAACACACATGTGTGGTTATGTGGATGGGTGAGTGTTCATGTAATTGGGGGCATGTATTATGTGTGTTTCATGGGGTAGGGGGTTAGGTGTATACACATGAATGTTGTTATGTGTTGTTTTTTTTTTACATGTTTTGTACACACACATTGAGAACACACATAAAATTTTTTTTTATATGAACACACACGTGACGTGTGTTGTGTTTTTTCGTATATGGTTCTTGTGTATATGTGCTGTTGTTTGTTCATGAGTGGTTTTTGTGTTTGTTTTATGTTCATGGGTATATTTTGGGTTGTGTGTGTTTCATGTGTTGCATGTGGTTTGGTATGTGTATGTTTTTTACATGTGTATTGTTAGGGGTTTGTCATGTGGTGTTCATGGTGTTTTCATTTTATTTGTGTTTTAGGGTATGTTTTCATGTTTTTGTTGGTGTTGTGTTACATTTTTGTTTTTTGTGATATGTGTGGTTCATGTTTGTGTTTCAGTGGTGTTTGTTTTATTTGTATGGGGTTCATTTGTCATGTGTTTCATGTGTTTTTGGTGTGATATAGTGGTTGTTTCAGATGTGTTTCATGTGTGGTTTCATGTGTTTTTGTGGGGTTCATGTGGCCCGGTGTTTTTGTCAAATGGTGGTTTTATGTTGATTAGTGTGTGTTCCTGTGTATGTTGTTCATGTATTATTGTTTTTCATTTGTATGGGGTGTTTCGTGTGTTCATGTGTGTGTTCATGTGTATGTGTGTTCATGTATGTGTGTTCATGTTTTTGTGTGTTCATGTGTATGTGTGTTCATGTATGTGGTTTTGTTGTTCATGTATATATGTGTGTTTGGGTTTGTGTGTTTGCATGTGTTGTGTTCTGGTAAAGCCTGTGTGGGATGTTGTATGTGTTTATCATGTTTATGTGTGTTCATGTTATGTGTGGATGTTTTACATGTTATGTGTTTTCATGATTTGTGGTTTTGTGTTCTTTATGTGTTTCATGTTAGTGATGTTCAGGTATTTGGTGTTTTTTTTTGTTGTTATTTTTTTTTTATTTTTGTTGGAAGTTTTGTTGTGATGTTAGGTTAGCATTGGATTTGTGTTTTTTGGTTAGGAATGAAATGAGATGGTTTTTTTTGTTTGATGCCTTTATAATATGGAAAGTTTTTTTTCGCTTGGTTTTATGTGATTTATTGTGAGTCGTTTTGATTTTGGGGAGTGATGGTTTTTTGATTTTTTATTTTGGTTTGTTGTTTGTTTTGGTGGTAATACGTGATTGGGGTGTGTTTTTGTTGTTTCAGGGGTTGTGTGATTCTTTGTTTGCCTGGGTGTTTCGTGTTGTTGTTTTTTGTTTGGAGTTTTTGTGTTGTGGGGGTGTGGGTATGTGCGTGGTTGGGGGATGGTGTATTTTGTTTTGTTTGAATTTTTTATGGTTTTGTTATTTGGTATGGCTTGTTGTTCAGGTATTGAGGCGAATTTGCTCGATGAGTTTTATGGGTATTCTGTGGTTTTTTTTTTTTTTTTTTATTTGTTTTTTTTTAGTTTATTGATTGTGGGGTGTTTTTTTGGGTTGTTATGGGTTTTTTTTTGTTTGTTGTTTGGTTTTGTTTGGAGTTTTTTATTTTAGAGTTTGTTTTTGTGGGATTTAGAATGTTTAGTGTTTTTGGTAGAAGTTTTTTGTTTGGAGCGGGCCTTTTTTTTGCGAAAGTGTTTTACTGGTTGTGGAGGCATGTTGTCTTTTTGTGGAGGGTTTTCTGTTTGGTTTTTTTTGTGAGAGGTTTTTCTTGGTTGTAGTTGGGGGTTGATTGTTGTTTGTTTGGTTTGATGGGTTGTTTTTGGGATTTGTTGTTTTTTTACTTTTGGGGGGGTATGGTCGTTTTAATTCGGGGGTGGTGAAGGATAATTTTTTAGTCGTTTGCAGGGTGTTGTTTATTAGAGGTTTTGGGGGGGTTTGTTTTTTGTGTTTGGTTGGTGTTTCATTTGAGAGGGGGGGGGGGGGGGCGTTTTTTTTTATGGGTGTGGGTTTTTGTTTTTTTATTTATGGGGGGGGATTTTTTTACCATGGTTACTTTTTCAGGGGGGCTAGGGGGTTTTTAAAAACAATGTGTGGGAGGTTTTGCGGGGGGTGCGTTTTTGGATTGGTTTAGTTTTTTTTTTATTGGTTGAGATAACAAGGGGGGGGGGGTTTTTTTAGTGTCTCGAGGGTGGTTCATTCCCCTTTATTTTTTTTTTTTGTGGTTGGAGTCGAGGAGAATCATTTTATGTGGATTTTTACCCCGGGGCATGGGTAGCGAGTTTGAGTTGAGGGGGGATGGTTTTTTTTTTGTTTGTTTGTGGGGCTGGGTTTTTTCGGGAGTGTTTGTTGTGATTTGTTTTTTTTTTTGTGGGGGGTTATTTCTAGGATATGTTTTTCTTTTTTTTTTGTTTTTTTTCTTTTTTTTTTTTGTGTTTTTGGTTTATTTTTGTTGCGGTTGATTTGTTTTCAGGTTTTTTTTGTTGGTTTTTGTTAATTTTTAGAATTTTGGGGGTGGCGTCGGCCTGGGGGGGGGGGGGGGGGGTTTTGTTTTTCTTTTTGGGGTTGGAAGGAGTGCGGGGACAGGTGGGGGGGGAGGGGGTGGGGGGGGGTTTTGTTTTAGGGTTTTTTTCTCTTTTTTTATTTTTTTTTTTTATTTCGTGCCCCCCCCCCCCCCCCCCCCATTACATTTTTTCATTGTTTTATTATTTTTTTTTTTTTTTTTTTTTATTTTTTTTTTTTTCATGTTTTTTTTGTTGAGGTTTTTTTTTTTTTTTTTTTTGTGTTTCAGTTTTTTTTTTTTGTTCATGTATTTTTTTTTTTGGTAGGTTTTTTTTTTTGGTGTGTGTTCATTTGTGTTATGGTAAATGGGTGTGTGTTTTTTTTTTGTTTTTTTTTTTTTTTTTGTGTTTCTTTTTTTTTTTTTTTTTTTTTTTTTTTTTTTTTGTGGTGTTTGTTTTTTTTTTGGTGTTAATTTATTTTGTTTTTGTTGTATTTGCAAACCAGGACATTTTTGTTTTTCATGTATTCATGTGTATGTTCATGTATATTTGTTTTCCCCCACCGCCCCCATTGTATATGTGTGTTCAGGTGTATGTGTACTCATGTATATGTGTGTTCATGTATATGTGTGTTCATGTATATGTGTGTTCATGTATATGTGTGTGTTCATGTGTATGTGTGTGTTCATGTGTATGTGTGTTCATGTGTATGTGTGTGTTCATGTATATGTGTGTGTTCATGTGTGTTCATGTATATGTGTGTTCATGTATATGAGTGTTCATGTATATGTGTGTGTTCATGTGTGTTCATGTATATGTGTGTTCATGTATATGAGTGTTCATGTATATGTTGTTCATGTGTATGTGTGTTCATGTGTATGTGTGTTCATGTGTACGTGTGTTCATGTGTGTGTGTTCATTTACGTTCATGTGTATGTGTGTTCATGCATATGTGTGTTCATGTGTATGTGTGTTCATGTATATGTGTGTTCATGTATATGTGTGTTCATGTATATGTGTGTTTATATACACATGAACACACATATACGTGAACACACATATACATGAACACACATATACATGAACACACATATACATGAACACATATATACATGAACACACACACATATACATGAACACACATATACATGAACACACATACACATGAACACACATATACATGGACACACATGAACACACGTATACATGAACACACATTTACATGAAAACTCATGAACACACATATACATGAACACACATGAACACATATATACATGAACACACATGAACACACATATACATGAACACACATGAACACACATACACATGAACGCACATATACATGAACACACATAAACACACATACACATGAACACACATGTACATGAACACACATACACATGAACACACACACACACATGAACACACATAAAATTGAACATATATATATATATATGTGTGTGTTCAATTTCATGTGTGTTCATGTGTGTGTGTGTGTGTGTTCATGAGTATGTGTGTTCATGTGTATTTATGTTCATGTATATGTGTGCTCTTGTGTGTGTGTTCATGTGTATGTGTGTTCATGTGTGTGTGTTCATGTGTATGTGTGTTCATGTGTGTTCATGTATATGTGTGTTCATGTATATGTGTGTTCACGTATATGTGTGTTCATGTGTGTTCATGTGTCTTCATGTATATGTGTGTTCATGTGTATGTGTGTTCATGTCTGTTCATGTATATGTACGTTCATGTGTATCTGTGTTCATGCGTGTTCATGTGTTTGTGTTTTTATGTGTGTTCATGTGTATGTGTGTTCATGTTTTTGTGTGTTCATGTGTATGTGTGTTCATGTATGTGTGTTCATGTGAATGTGTGTTCCTGTGTATGTGTGTTCATGTATATGTGTGTTCATGTGTATGTGTGTTCATGTTTTTGTGTGTTCATGTGTATGTGTGTTCATGTTTATGTGTGTTCATGTATTTGTGTGTTCATGTATATGTGTGTTCATGTGTATGTGTGTTCATGTTTATGTGTGTTCATGTGTATGTGTGTTCATGTATATATGTGTTCATGTGTATGTGTGTTCATGTTTATGTGTGTTCATGTATTTGTGTGTTCATGTATATGTGTGTTCATATGTATGTGTGTTCATGTGTATGTGTGTTCATGTATATGTGTGTTCATGTTTATGTGTGTTCAGGTATATGTGTGTTCATGTGTATGTGTGTTCATGTGTATGTGTGTTCATGTATATGTGTGTTCATGTTTATGTGTGTTCATGTATATGTGTGTTCAGGTATATGTGTGTTCAGGTATATGTGTGTTCATGTTTATGTGTGTTCATGTATATTTTTGTTCATATATATGTGTTTATGTGTATGTGTGTTCATGTATATGTGTGTTCATGTATATGTGTGTTCATGTGTATGTGTGTTTTTGTCATCTGCTTATCTTACTCTGTTTATTCCAGAACAATGCCTGTCATGTACAGCTATGAACAGGTTTTCTTAGTGTACGTCTTATTCATCGCCAGCGTCTTCTTTTCAAATCTTGTTTTGTGCTGATTCGATTGCCCCAGAAGATCTAAACCACCAGCAAATTAATAAATCTAACTCTTTTCCTGTCTGTGTGTGTGTGTCTCTCTCTCTCTATGTCCCTGTCTCTCTGTCTCTCTGTCTCTCTGTCTCTCTGTCTCTCTCTCTCTCTGTGTGTTACTATATCCATCTACTTCTTTGTTTACTGTCCAGTTCTGTCAGTGTCTCATGAAATGTAACTGGCCTCTAAACACATGCAGTCATGTCTCCACAAATGCAGGTGTGCAACGTTCATTGTCGACATAAAGGTAGATATGGGGGAAATATATCAACAAATAACGCAAGAAGACAGAGCTAGGAATGAACTAATTTAAGCTCTATGCTTTACATGGAGCTAAAACGACAAAAAAGAATGTTGTCGGTCAGTTTTTGTTGTTTACTGTCTCTCGTGCCATGTTCTAGGCGATTTAGTTTTGTCCGTCTGAATAATTTGTCTCTGTCTGCATCTAAGGCAGGAGACAGCAACTGGTAGATCGCGTTCAAGGGTAGCTCACAGGCAACTATACTAGCCGCCATTAAAAACGCATCGAAATCGTGACATGTTTTCACTGTTGAAATGTTTATGCAAGTGAGCGATTTTCAAACCCCGGAAGTGTGCAAATGATGAAGTTCATGTATTCCCATTTTACTGTCGATGTGATGTTTACTTCAAATCTTGCGTGCTTCTCGTGCAAAACAAGGTGTTTGATAAATTCTGGCTTTATTAAAAGTCGAATCACATTGAAATTTGGCACACGCATTAGTCAAGTTTCAGCGAGTAAAAATCCATTATCCGTTTTCATCGAAAGAAAGTCTGTTAATGTTTTTGTCATGCCTCGACTGTCGTCACAAGAGCGATGGCAAGCTGTTGGTATGCTCAGCAGTGGAATGGCGACCAGAGAAGTTGCCAGACATTTCAATTGTGACCAGTCCACTATAGTGAGGCTGAACCAGCGATTTCGGGCGACAGGTACCACCAATGACCGTCCCAGGCTTGGTCAACCTCGTGTAACAACACTAGCTCAATATCGCCAAATTCTATTGTTACATCTGCGCAATCGCTTCCAAACAGCAACTCAGACAGCAGCTCATTCTGCAATAGCATGAGACGCCGATGCCAAGCCTGTATTGATGCTGTAGGGGGTCATACACGGTATTAATGATGGCTGTGACTGAATGACAGTGAGTGCAACTTTTGTTTTTACACCTAGGGTTGACAACTGCTTAGGAGCCGGTTCTGAATTGTCTGATGTTTAATAATACAGCAAATTTGGGTTAGTAAATGGATCAGAAATGTAAAATCAGTGGTTTCATGTATTCTAAAATTAGCACAACGAGTTGTGGTTCACAAACTAATGCGATGCGTTTTTAATGGCGGCTAGTATATTTGGTATATATCTCTAGATGACGCCAGGGGAAAGACAAGAAAGAGTTTTTAAGCTAAGGATATCTTCGCCAACATTTAAACGCCCTATATTCACAAACTTCAAAGATACTTTTTCCCATGTTCCCAACGAAAACCCACCAGCTAGATTATTGAAATTCAATTTATTCCTGAATCACATCTTTTCCTGGAAGTGAGGTTTACAGTCGGTAACATTTCATTGAGTCGGAATGTTCCAGCGACTTGACGATAGAACTGTAGAACGTTGATTGTCAAACAGAGATTAGTGACATCATCATCATCATCATCCTTATACTCCTTACGGCACATGAAGCCACCATTGCAGCTGTTCGTCTTACAGGAAGCATGCACAAATCATAAGCATCGGCATGCCCTTGCAGCACGGCTTTAAATGGCCATTCGTTATACGTGATGAGGTTGCCACCCAATGGACAAACTTATTTTAGTCGCCTTGTACGACATGCCAGAGGTTGCAATATTTAGGTTCTTTCTTTGTCCTTTTTCAGAACCCCGGTATCTACACGAGTCTTAAAGTTACACACAGGCTGCAGTTATTCCAATTTCTAAAAGCGGTAATCTAAAACCTGCAACCAGACGTGATTTGATCAAATTAGACCGTTAAAAAGAGCTCAGTTTTTCTAACATAGGTGCCCACAGCTACTGGATTGCTTACCGCTTATTTAAGGTATCTGTTGTTACAATGCATGTTAGCTTTTATCTTTTGACATCTTTATTTATTATTTTTTTTTTTTTTTTTTTTGGTCACAAACTGTGAACTCCCTTCGCAAATTCTTTCTAAAATTTAAAATGTTAACCACCTTAACATAGTCAGAGTCTTTTACTGTTTAAATTTATTAACAACATTCATTGATATTTATCCGCAAATTCATAACTCTGTTACCTTCATTGATTTCAACACGAATTCTTTCTTACATTTTCTTGTATCTTTTCTTTTTCTCTTTGCCTGTTCTGTCCTTCACCTTTTAATTGTTCTTGTTCGTCTCTTCTTGTTCTTGTTCGTCTCTTCTTGTTCGTCTCTTCTATCATCAGTATTATTATTACTCTCTTCTTCGTTTCCTCTTTCCTTCTTGTTCTTCCTCCTGAAAGCTATTTTCTTCACAGTGTAATAATAATATTTTTCGTTTGTTCTTTTCTTTGTCCTTGTTTTATTTTTTTTTGCTTCTCACCCACTGCTCCAGTCTACCTAGCTGTACATATGGGTACTTGACTCTACCCAAAGTTAGGGAAGGCAAAGGCAGTGCTGTCCCCCGTGTAGATCCCCGAGGAGACCATATTACTTACCGAAGCAATCGTAAGATGCGACTAATATGAGAATGTGCATAGGGCTACACGAGCACAACAGGCATGCTCATCATGTGCAGCAATGCCTACATACTGCTATTATAAATAGATGTTTAAGTATACTACATTTACTACTACTACTACTGCTGCTGCTGCTACTACTATTACTACTACTAATACTTGTACTACTACTGCTGTCTTCTATTAATACGACTGCTACTACTAGTACTACATCCACTATTTCTATTACTAGTGCAACTTCTACTACCACCACCACCAATACCAATATTATTACTATATTGCAGTATTTCTACTCTGTAGGTATTTTCACAATCAGCATCATCGTCCACCTTTCCCATTGCGGGCTTAACAGAGGCTGCACCTGAAACCATTACTGCGAGTTTATCGCTGGTAGCCCTGAAGAAAGTCATCTGTTCCGGTGACTCCAGTCATTTTTCACGAAGGAGGAAAGTAGCAAGACGATGATAACTATTTATTGTTTGCCGGTGTTCTGTCTTCAAATATGTCAACCAATGATGCTTAACATCTTCTCTCTAGCCAGAACACCACGATGAATCTCAACGCTGAAGTCACGGACGGTTACATCGCTTGTTTGTGCCTTGCCTCGCACCTGCGAAGTCAGCGATATGCTTGAACGCCCCGGGATCAGATTTGGAAAAAAAACGCCACCTGTCGCAGCACTTAGAACACAACAACTTCTAGTTACAAAAATCTCTCCATCTTTGCCTGCCACTTGCTGAGACAAATGTGTCTTCAGGAATGATGTCAAGGGGCTGTCGGAGAAAGACAAAAGTATATGTAATGCTGGCATAAGAAGGGGTCGGGGACCTCGTTCCCTATCAACGCTGAGCGGCTGCAACGCCCAAGATTCTCACGCGCGTTAGAATGTGTAACATCTAGCCACCTGGGACAGAATAATAAATACTCCCAGCTCTCGAATGTGAACAGCTGAACTTGTGGAAATGTCAAAGAGACGCCTATGAAGCTTAATATCCATGCAAAATTCAGCTTTAAAAAAAATCTACCCAAAAATATGTATTTTGTTTTACAGAAGTAGAAAAACAAGCCTCGGACACTTCTGTATTAACAGCTTCGTCAGTAAAAAGTCGACTAAAAAAATAAACTATCATTCATCATTTAACTTTTTGCTCATTATGGAGCATAGAACTACCACTACAGCTGGTCTTCAGAAAGCCTGCAGTAAAGCATGTATGTGCTGTAGTAGCCTAGTTTCCATAGCAATTTGTTTTACACCATAATGTAACCAGCCCCAATATTAGTCGGCTCTTATGATGTGCCAGAGAGAGTAATAGGCCTACTCTTTCTTGCTTTCTTCGGGGACCTAAGGGAGCTACACTGAGCTGTAGAGCTTCCTCACTTAGAGACGAACATTAAGAGATAAAGAATACACGGAAAGATTTTCAACGGATGGCACAAGAAGGCGTTGCATGACTTTGAAATCCAATGCTTCTTATGGAACATCAGGAAAATGAATAAATGAATGTGTAATATTTTGATTTGTGGCATCATCCAATTTGACTGTTCTAAGATAAGAAACTCTACAACAGGAGGCAGTCTGATCATCAGAAGTGTTTCTGACCTTTAATCTCCTTTACTCTCTAAGGACTTGGGCCCACTTAGCTCATGACTCCCAAGTGTCAGCCTCGTGTTGTCTTTCTGGCCTACGCTAGAAATTGAACCCACTCCATCTTGGTTGTAGCTTCTAACTACACTCCTGGCTTTATCCATGCTGCCAGCTGGAGGCAATTGTTAACGTCACCATTGAGTTGTATATAAATTACTGTCCTAAATTCTATAGCTAGTTGCTCCACCGCTAAAACGATGCCCTTTAGGCAGTTTAACCAAGCCTGTTAAGGGGGCATACCCACCCAGAAATGGGTTATCTTTTTAAAAAATTAACAGAAAAATAACTAACGAACTTGTTGACACAAAATTTGGCCACATGTTACAAGAGATATTATATTTTATGATGAACAAAGTTTACTTTATAAATTTTAATGTTTTATGTGAAAATAATTAATTAACATGAAGTGATGAAAAAAAAATGAAAGGAAAACCCCCAGTGCACCTGGGAATGAATTTCACTCACGTAAAAGGTGCAAAGAATGCCAAACCAGCAGATGATGTGCATAACATGCCTACCTATGGCGTGAACCACCCAAAAATGTCTACCCCAATGAGCTTTGTAGATATGGCTCTTGCAATATGACCCTTTTAAATAGCACAAATTTAGAACTTTGTATAGCAATATCTCTGTTTCTATACCATGTAAGAAAAAAGTGGAGGTTCATGCCATAAAGGATAACATGGGCTATAAGTGTGCAAAATTTGAAGGCTTTAGCTTTAAAATTGTAGAAAATATCACCGGAACTGTGAATCGCAAGCCCTGTTTTCGTTAAAGTTTAGTTTTTAAAATGTTAAAACACTTATCTGATTCTCTTTGAACATTGATAACTCATAAACTATTACAGATAAACACATAATTCAAAAAGAATATCAAAGTAAAAAGGCTTATAAATATTTAAAACACAATTATTATATGAAAATCAAAAATAACCTTTTTTGTCTTTTTCTGGGTGAATATGCCCCCGTGTCCTTGTTCTTGACTGTCCTTTCAAACCCAGATAGCTCCAGTAGACCATACACTGAGGCAGCCACTAGACCTCTTGCACCTACCTCAACAGCTATGAGTTTTGCTGTGAACCCATCATCTCTCAAGTTTGTTATTATATTGGCTCACTGTAAAACTGACCTAACACTGTCTTGACTAGTTACTTACTTACTTCATTTTACTGCAGCACTAGTTCACTGGCGTTACTCAGCTCAAATAACTTCACAGTAAACGAAAAGCCCAAACAAAAAAAAACACTGCCTAATCGGAGGCGCATTAATACAACAGGGACTTCATCTTTACTACACACGCTCAATTGTGTGGGAAAACCAAGGAACTGGCAACATTGCTGTTTTTCTAGTTACCAAGAACTGTTTTCAGACCAGCACTGTGGCAGATAATTGTGAGGAAAAGATCCCTTTAGAAATCATCATCATCATCAGTTGCCATCTCCACAACGAAGGTTGGCTGTAATGGATCTCCAACGTCTTCTGTCTCTTGTCTTGGTGGTGCACTCTGATAGACTCTTTCCTGTCCATCTCTTGATGTTGTCTTCCCACTTATAGCGCTGTCTTCCCCTTGCACGTTTGCCTTCAACTCTCCCTTCTGTTATGGTCTTCTGCAAGGTGTTATGCCTTTTTATGTGGCCAAAGTATTTTAGCTGTCGAACTTTGACCTCCCTCATTAGTTCTCTTTTCATACCTAGATTTTCTAGGACCTCCTTATTTGTTTTCATCTCTTTCCATGAGATACGCCCCATTCTTCTATATATCCACATTTCAAGAGCCTCAATTCTTTCTTCCAACTGCTTATTCATCGTCCATGTTTCTGCACCATACAGAAATGCAGAATATATATAACACTTTATGATTCTCAGTTTTAATTTGTGAGATAACTGTTTGGATGTCAGTATATGTTTCATGTTGTTGAATGTAGCTTTGGCCATTCCTATTCTCTTCTTGATTTCTGTTTCACATCTGCCATCTTCTGTTATTATATGACCGAGATATACGTAGCTCTTGACTTGTTCCAGGATTTCCCCATTTACGCTTATCTTTAATGTGGGTTTATCGTCTGTTTTGCTAATTATCATAGTTTTTGTTTTCTCAATATTAATGTCGAGTCCATATTCCTGACTTATACTGTTCACTTGCTTCACTAGTTCTTGTAACTCCTGTTCGCTTTCAGCTAACAACACGGTATCATCTGCATATCTAAGGTTGTTTATTGACCTTCCACTGATGTTCAGTCCTGGTATTTCCTGTATCTGTTTGAAAATTTTTTCGGTGTATAAATTAAATAGGCAGGGGGACAGCACACAACCTTGTCTGACACCTCTTTTTATGTCTATGTATGGTGAATAATTCCTTCCAGATCTTACTGTGGCAGTTTGCTCCCAATAAAGGTTACTGAGTGTTCTTATATCTTTTCCATCAATACCTATGTCTTCGAGGCATTCAATTATTTTCTCATGATGGACTCTGTCAAAAGCCTTCTTATAGTCAATGAAGCACATATACATACTTTTTTGGACCGCTGTATATTTTTCTGCTAATATTCTTAGGCAAAATATTGCCTCTCTTGTTCCACTGTTCCGTCTAAAACCAAACTGCTCTTCCTGGATTTCGCTGTCTACTTTACTTTTTATTCTTTCCTGTATGATTTTGAGCAGTATCTTAATTGCATGACTCATCAGGCTGATTGTTCTGAAGTCTGAGCATTCTGTTGCATTTGGTTTTTTGGGCAATGTTATAAAAACTGATGTCTTCATGTCGTGTGGTATATATCCTGTATTGTATACATCGTTGCATATTTCTGTGATTGTATCTACACCAAAGCTCTCCAGAGCTTCTATCATTTCAATTTTTATGTTATCCATGCCTGCTGATTTTCCTTTTTGTATCATATGAATGGCATTCTCTACTTCTGATCTGAGAATGTTTGGGCCTTCATTAGAATCTGGTGATGGTTTTTTACCTCTGTTGTCCTCGAATAATTCTTTTACGTATTCTGCCCATCTGTTTGATATGTCTTTCTCATCAAGTAATATTACACCATTTTTGTTCTTGATACAGCTTCCTCCTTGTGCAAACCGTGACCGATTTGATAATTTCTTTATTTCTTCATGCATATCTCTTGTCCTGTGCTTTGCTTCCAAGTCTTCTATTTCCTTGCATTTTGTTTCTATCCACCGTTCTTTTGCTTCTCTACACATAGTACGTATGTCATTGTCTATTGTTTTATATTCTGGAGTGTTTTTTGCTTTCTTTCTTTCGGTCATTTTATTCAAGATGTCATCTGTCATCCAAATTTGATTTTTCTTAGACTCCTTTTTAGGTAAATTTGCATTTGCTGATTGTATGCTTGTTTTTAAGCATTCCCATTTTGCGGTTGCTTTTTCTTCTGGGTTTTCTCTTCTATACTGCTCCATGCTTTCTGTCAATAATTGTTGATATTTATTTTTGACGTCGATTAAATATTTCTGTTTTATATCTGGTTGTTTCAGCGCTGATATTTCTATCTGGGGTTCCTCCTGTCTTCTGTTTCCTGCTCTTTTCAGCTTTATATTTACTTTGATGACGACTGGATTGTGATCTGAATTTATGTCGGCGCCAGGATATGTCTTTGCACTTGTGACACTGTTCTTAAATCTATGTTTTATCATGATATAGTCGATTTGATTTCGTGTTATATCTCCTGGGCTTTTCCATGTGTATAATTTCCTTGGGTGGTGTTCAAAAAAGGTGTTACATATGACCAGCTGGTTTTCTTCACAGAACTGGATAAGTCTGTCTCCTCTATCATTTCTTGTCCCTAATCCATACTGTCCTACTATTTTCTTGTATTTTCCTTTTCCTACTTTTGCATTCATATCACCCATTACTATCAACACATCTGTTGATTTGACTGGTTTAAGTGTGTGTTGTAGCTCTTCATAGTATTCTTCTATTTCTTCCTCGCTGTGATCTTTAGTTGGTGCATAAGTTTGTAAGATTGATATGTCGAATGGCTTTTCTCTCATTTTTAGTAACATCATTCTGTCATTGTGTGTCCAGTATCCACATACGTATTTTTCTAACTCCTTCTTTATCAACATTCCTACCCCTCTTTCATGTTTTTCTCCGCCTGAGTGTATAAGCGTGTACTGGTCTCTTTTTATGTAGCCTGTATCCAAAAGTCTTGCCTCTGCAACTCCCAGTATATCGAGTTTCATGTCTGTTGCTTCTAATATAAGATTGTCAAGCTTTCCTTCTCCGTTCAGAGTTCTAACATTCCATGTTCCTATTTTTAGGCTTCTCCTACTAGTTTTTAGGTGGTCTTTCTCAGAATGCTCCCTTTCAACAGAATTTAAGGAACACTCGTCATTATGTACTTCCTTACTCATTAGAGGAGTTGCCTCTTCCCTGTTAATTTGTACAGTAGATTCTTCCCCAGGGGACAGAGAGTTCTCTACATATCGTTTCTTATCTTGTTGTTGTGATCCCATTACGTTCTGTAGGAAGTACGTGGTAAGGCCCCAATCTCTTCCACGGTGGCTAGCCATTGTCTTTTTCTATGTCCGACACGCCTCTAGTGCGCCACACACTTTGCTGTTTCGCTTTGCGAGCCGTTGATCTTCTCAGATTCCTCCGCCTCACTCACCGTCTCAGTCTTTGTGTACTAGGGATGGACATTCCCTTGAGTAAGATTGCTCCTACTCCACCCATGTAGTTTAGCCAGTCAGCCAAGACTGTTGCCCGGGATGTGGCCACCGCCGTACACAAGCGGTATTCGAGGAGCCATACATGAGCTAGATAAAGAGAGGAGAACCAAATAGGATCCTGACTATCCTAAAAAGGACATGGCTGTCTCTCACCGTGAGGTACTATCCCTCTCTCTTTATCCTACATCCCCTTTAGAAATAGAACACTCTTATTGTTCATCCATGAATGGCGCATATCATCTTACTTTGACACCCCTCATACGGGGGTTACAGACTCTGTAAGTTAACACAAACGTGAAAATTGATTTAGCATTAGGATGAGACCTTCTCTTAATTCATTCTGTAATTTAAATCAATACCAGGATGCTACGGTAGACTTGTGGACATAAATGCGCCTCGTGTTGGAAAAACGCTAGCGATTATTCAGCCGAACAGTTGTAAAGTGTTCCAGTGGTTAGTTAAAATAATAGAATTTGATAATAAATGTTTCTTTTGAAAGCTCTGAAGCATTGGAACAAGGAGCTAGCCGTTTACAAACTGCACATGCCAGTACATCTCAACATTGCAACACGCATGCGCGACCTCACTCGAAACATTTCGTCCTTTCCGGGTAACGACAGAATCTGAAACTGCTAGAGCAATGGCTCTCAATCTTTTCACGACCACCACCCAAATTTCACAGTTTTTGAGGTGACCCATGTACCAGAATTCACAAGTAAAAATTAATTGTAAGAACTCAGCCAAAGGCATGTCGCTTAAAACTTCGAGTAAAGAAAACACAAGGGACGCGACAGATCGCAATGTTTCCCGCGATCCAGTTATGGAATGCGACGTGTACGTTGAGAACCACTGTGTTAGACAGGTACGGTACACAATTAACTCCAGAAGGATTAGAAGACGTGAAGCTGTTTCAGCTTAAACACTACATAACGATGAATAGTCGAGCGTCCGGTTGACAGAGTGGTTAGAGCGCTGGTCTCTAGCGCCAAAGGTATCGGGTTCCATTCACAGTATCGACACGCTCCGGTCTACCCAGTTGTAAATATGAGCCTGGCTTTGCTCTTGAAATAGGGAAGGAAAAGGCAGCGAGAAATGGAACTGATCACCTCACCTCTCGATGCTGGACCAAGTATAATAGAATCTCTAACACTTTACTCCGCTACGGCCGTATCTGTAATGTGACTACGCTATAAGGTGTTATAGCGGTGATTAATATTTAGAATTGATATTGTATGACAAGATCATTAATGTGCAACTGACGACTAAAACCTGACAAGTGACAGTGGAACAAGAGATGAGAAGAATTGCGTTGGACAGGACACACTTTATCAGGAAACCTGTTGATAACAATACAAGACAATCCCTGTTCTGAAATCCCCAGGGCAATAGAGGTAGAGAAACCCGGAAAATGGAGAAGGAAACTTAAACATTAAGAAGAGAGGTAAAGATCTTGAACGGATGACACAAGACAGGAAGGATGACACAAGACAGGAAGGATGACACAAGACAGGAAGGATGACACAAGACAGGAAGTTTGGATGTTATGCTCCGTGGGGAGGTCCAGGATAATGAATAAATAAATGTTTCATATTTTGATTCGTGGTTTGTTGTTCGAGAACGCTGTTAATTGCTTTTTTAAATTTTTTTATTTTCGAGAAAGCTGTAAGTAGTTTTTTTTTTTTTTTTTTTTTTTCGAGAATGCTGTAAGTTTTTGGTTTTTTTCTTCGAGAATGCTGTAATTTTGTTTATATTTTTTTTTAATAATATTAATTTATTGTCAGGAATGCTGTAAGTTGATTTTAAAAAAAATTATTTTAAAGAATGCTGCAAGTTGTTTTTCTTTTTTTTTAATTTTTGTTCCAGAATGCGATAAGTTGATTTTAAACAAATTATTTTCGAGAATGCTGTAAGTTGATTTTTTTAAAATTATTTTCCAGACTTGTAAGTTGATTTTTAAAAATTATGTTCGAGAATGCTGTAAGTTGATTTTTAAAAAAAAAATTATGTTCGAGAATCCTGTAAGTTGATTTTTTAAAAATTATTTTCGACAATGCTGTATGTTGATTTTTTAAACATTATTTTCGAGAATGCTGGAAGTAGTTTAAAAAAAAAAAAATTATTTTCGAGAACGCTGGAAGTTGATTTTTATTACGACAGCACAAACTTCTAAAACAGCTCTGTGAATCAAGAACTGGCAATTACTTGTTGTTCTGGGTAGGACTCGTCTTAATTCTAGGTCACATGTGACCGTGGGAATAGTGTTGTCCTTGAGAATGAGAACATTATGCAAGTATGGGTCTTGAATCGGAAGCTGTAATTAACTCTTATTTCATGTTAAGTGGATATGTGTGTACACGTGCATATATGTATGTATGAATACAGATTCTGATATGTATGTATGTGTGGTAATAGCCCTCATTAACGCTGTATGAGTTCTTAGTGTGTTGGGCTCAAGTTCAGGATTATGTTGCTGAACATTTTCAAGATGATAACATCAAGTTATGTGAGTAATTCAACGAATTATGAACGTTTCCTAGACGGGGTTTAGCACACTTGCGGGTTCTAAATGATTCTCCTATATGCCATGTTGTATTTAATTATATCATGTCAGTACATATCAATGTATTTTCTGGAGAATAAAGATTCTGATATGTATGTGTGGTAAAAGCCCTCATTAACACTTGTCGTGAATTTAGATAGGTTTGAAGATATTTATGGTCCCGCCTTAGTATAGTGGATGGTGATAGTACGCGAGAAGTAAAGGTGTAAGAAAATAGATTTTCACGAGTGAATAGTTTAAGGAGAAGATCTTTCTCTGGAATGAGTAGTTTCTCTAGTCCAGCCTATCTATACGACTATCTTTTAGTATAAGACAATCTTGCACCTCCCTATATCTAGAAATATAAGTTTCACCACACACACACACACAGCTATGTGATAACAAGACACACCAACGTGAAAAAACTATGGTTAATTGGGTATGGGTCTGACCAACACACAAAGTTAATTAAGTTCTTTTTGTTGTTTATTATCATTAAACTTTACAACATCGAATATCTAAAGAAAGATCAAATAAAATCAGAATGACATACATAGAAAAAAATAGCAGAATACATGTGCCCTCCCTCTTATTGAGAGAAATAAAAAACCCAACAAGTTAATAACCCCAAAGGTTAAAGGTTAGCACTATGTTACAGCATAGACAGTAAAGAAAAGAATAAAGTTCCTTCTAAATGGTATCCAGTAAAATTAAACAATAGTTAAACAGAATACAGATGGTACAATTTTCCTGTAACAAAGAAAATATTCTCTCTCTCTCGCTCTGACATACGTGGCCACTCACTCGCTCCTTACCTACTCTTGGTGAAACAATCTCTTGGACGTATAATCCCTGAATATGTATATAATGTCCAGTGTTTTTATCTTCCGAATTGGGCCCCAGTCCCTCCACTAATAATTCAATTTTATAAGGGGGACGCCTAATTTGGTGGTTGATTCCTGGATACAAAAATGTCACCTTGAATAGTTAATGTTAAAAAACCCGAGATCTGGTGTTCACAGTACTAAGGAAACATCTGGTTGCTAAAACTGTTAATTATTGTTAATTGATGATGGTCGTAAATCCTATCGGCTGCCTCTGCTGTGAATGCCGATTTTGAAACAGCGTAACTTGCTGCATAAATCCGCTGATACGACTGTCAAAAGTCGGGAGAACTGTTATATCTTTCACACCCCAGTGGGCTGATAAAATTGCAAAAATATATCTGGGTATTTGTAAGTCCAGTTAAAATTTACTATTAAAATGTTTATGTGTCCATCTGGGCAATCCTGTTCACAAAAGAACTTGGGGACGTGTAAGCCAAGAATAAGACCACATTAATCACTCAGTAAATGAAGAAAAAGAGGAACAAAATAGACCGCTGGCAGCCGTTTGATCAGGTCTGGGAGAAATAGAGAAACATTATGAAAAAAATGCTACTTATATATATATATATATATATATATATATATATATATATATATATATATATATATATATATATATATATATATATATATATATATATATATATATATATATATATATATATATATATATATATATATATATATATATGTACATACACGGAAGGGCGAGACGATCTCTCATCCTCTCCGCCAGTCCTGATTAAAGTTAAAAGGCACACGGTGTCTCTAGCCTATCCTATCGCGCGTCGCTTAGCGGGTGCAAGGTTGGTTGAGGTATGCAGCCTTTCCCCCTCCTGCTCCGGTCAATGATCAGCGCACAATGTCAATTATGATTTAATTATCCCTACGCGCACTTAACAAATATCGCCTGTCATTAATAGCTATCAGATGTCGGCGTCCGTTTGTTCAGTCGCATGATATTTAAATAACAGTCACTTATATAATTACACAAATGAAATAAACGCGAATTCTTGTCTGTCACTTATCAGTCACGCCTAGTGTATTAATTAGTCAGCTAAACAGTATCTTCTTATGTGATAAAGAAGGTGGTAAAATTATCATTAAACTGAACAACTGGTAAACAAATAGCTACGCGTTATTTATATTCCTAGTTTTAACGCTAGGAAGTCATCGTGAATTATAATGGTAAACCTTAACACATTTAATCACGCTTAATTAAGCACAAATTTATATTACCACAAATCAGAATAACAATCCCCACGAAACTATTAACACATTTTCCACAATGGTTCTAGACTACGCGTTTAGACTCCGAAAAATTCTGAGCGACAACTGATAACTGATTTGAGAAGACGCAGTTTATATAAATTATGTTATTATGATCTCTAGAGGATGTTACTTTTCACACTCTAGGGCATAGCAGAAAAAGCAGGAAACTACGTTTCCCCAGATAAAAGCTTTCCACGGTCGCTCTGTTCGGCGTTGCTGACCGACAACAGAGACTTAAACCGCGTAACGGGCTTCTTCCGAGATTTAGCCCGCTTCTGGAGATCAAAGAGTTGTCTCCCCCCTGTATGTACGAACATCAGAGAGTACACGGGAAAATACTTTGCCCGCTCGTCTCACTTCAAAGAGGTCCTGTGTTTCCACGTGCATCTGCCTGATATCTCAAGAAAAAGAGGCGTGGATTAAAGATGAGTAATGCAGGCTGTCAAATGCTTGACTTTGCTAACGAATCATAGAACCTAACGGGATCACGAAAGACTATCAGACACTGTAGGCTATATTTACATTATACGTCACAACGCTGTACGAATTTATGTAAATTTACTTTATGTAAATTCTAATGATTCTCCTATATGCCATGTTGTATTTGATTATATCACGTCAGTAGATATTATTGTATTTTTTGGAGAATAAAGATTCTGATATGTATGTTTTCATGCCGACTTCCTGCAAACTGAATTGGGGGGGGGGAGGGGAGGGGGGGGAGGGGAGGGGGGAACTACAGTGGTTGCTACGTTGTCCACGAGGAGCGAAAAGGAACATGATGATGATATGTGCATGTATTTGTGTATAAATCTGTCCGTGTGGTTGTATGTGTATGTCTGTACGTGTATGGCTGTAGATGTATGTCTGTATGTGTATGGCTGTAGGTGTATGTTTGAATGTGTATGGCTGTAGGTGTATGCATCTATGTGTATGTCTGTATGTGTATGTCTGTATGTGTATGTCTGTATGTGTATGGATGTGTGTATGACTATGTGAATGGCTGTATGTATATGTCAGTATGTGTATGGCTGTATGTGTATGTCTGTATGCGTATGGCTGTATGTGTATGTCTGTATGCGTATGGCTGTATGTTTATGTCTGTATGTGTATGGCTGTAGGTGTATGTCTGTATGCCTATATGTGTATGTCTGTACGTGTATGTCTGTATGTGTATGTCTGTTTGTGGATGCCTGTAGATGTATGTCTGTACGTGTATGGCTGTATGTGTATGTCTGTTTGTGTATGGCTGTAGTGTATGTCTGTATGTGTATAGCTGTAGTGTATGGGTGTATGTGTATATCTGTACGTCTTTGTCTGTGTGTGTATGTCTGTATGTGTATGTCTGTATGTGTATGTCTGTATGTGTATGTCTGTATGTGTATGTCTGTATTGTGTTTGTCTGTATGAGTATGTCTGTATGTGTATATCTGTGTGTGTATGACTGTAGGTGTATCTCTGTATGTGTATGTCTGTATGTGTATGGCTGTATGTGTATGACTGAATGTGCATGGCTGAAGGTGTATGTCTGTATGTGTATGTCTGTACGCGTTTGTCTGTATGTTTTTGTCTTTATGTGTGTGGCTGTAGGTGTATGTATTTATGTTTATGTCTGTATGTGTATGTCTGTACGTGTATCTATGTGTGTATGTCTGTATGTGTATGTCTGTATGTGTATGTCTGTATATGTATGTCTGTATATGTATGTATGTTGTTCGCATGCCCGAAAAACGCATCCCAAAGCAGTTGATGTACAGCGAACTCTCCACGGGTAAGCGAACAGTAGGGGGACAAAAGAAACGCTTCAAAGACACACTGAAAGCATCGTTGAGCAGCTTCAAAATTGATGTCTCCTCCTGGGAGACTATCGCACAGGATCGCTGTGCCTGGCGGACAAACATTATTCAAGGTGCTCGCATTGCAGAACAGAATTTAGCTGATAAGGCAGAAGGCAAGCGTGCTGCAAGAAAGGCCAGAATGCACAGCAACACTACTATCGACTCTAACCATGTGTGCCCCGTATGTGGCAGGGCCTGTAGGGCCAAAATAGGATTAATTAGTCACATGAGATCACGGCACAGATGTGTCACAACTCAAGTCTGAAGCTGTCGCCATCTTCGCTTGCGATGGGCAACTATTATTATTATTATGTCTGTAGGTGCATGTCTGTACGTGTATGTCTGTATGTGTATGTCTGTTTGTGTATGTCTGTAGTGTATGTCTGTATGTGTATGGCTGTAGTGTATGGCTGTCAAAAAACGGTTTGTGCGCTCTCATGTCCACTCCAGCAGGATTGCATTACATTCCTGGACGAGTGATATTTTGTTATTTCTCTCTCCCCTGCCCTTATTTGTCAACGCAGAAAGCTCACCCGAAGGTCAATGTTTACATAACCTTCACACTTCTTCTTCTTCTTCTTCTTTGATCCTTAGCCACCGACCGTCAAAGCAGTCAGTGGCCATCACGCCTAGTGGCGTCTTGTAGGGCAACAACAAATTGATTCCACCTTGCTCGGTCAGTGGCCATCCTTCGTACAGTGCCCCAACTCTGGTTCATTCTTTGCATCTTCACACTTCAATTCACTTCAATTCGCCTGTCCATCTCTGAGGGACTAATTGGATCACAAAAACGTGACGGTCCCACATTTGATCCCAGGTGAAAGGCTAATGACGGTGTTTGCACAAGATGGGAGTAATCCTGTACAATTCCACAGAATAATAGACTTCGATATTGGAGGTGCGGATAAACCACTAAATGTCCAGACAAGACCGCCGAATTGCGCCGAGTCATAGTCTGATAACGACGATGGAATTACGTGGGATAGGCAAGTCAGATAATCCTCCAATCTTGGAGGACATGTTGAAATGTGAGAGACGTAACTTGACCAAGTAATAATCGGATGTTTACAGCCCAATTTTAGAAAAGCAACGTTTGAAATTTTGCATTAGATGAGTCATGCAAAATGTTTCATCATAAAGTTGCCATAAATTTAAACGTTCAAATAAAATTGGGTGATACTTTGAGGCGTGAATAACAATTGCGTCGATTGGGCGTTTGTCCCAACAGCCCGGAAAAGCGGGAGCAGAAAATATACAAAATATAATCTGACACTTTTTGAAGGTCTAGTTCACTGTGAGAATCGCTTGCCAAGACGGCAACCAGACCTTGCCAGAGTAAAGACTAGATTCAAGATTCTTATATCGGACCGGACCATTGATTAAGCAATTTGGAGGACTTCAGAGCCCAGAATAAACTCTACAATTTAACAAGGACAACCGGAATCTGAGGAATCTAAAACACAGAGTCAAACTGGGAACATTGTTAAAGTAACGACCCCCCAAGTACACACGTAAGAGGCCTAGTCAAGTGCCTTTATTCCTCTGAGCACACAGTCTGTGAGCCAAGATAAGCGTAAGTTGTACATTTTACATTCTATATTTTTCATTACTAACATATGAACTAATATGTATATATCGCCATGTGAATATTAATGTGTGAATATTGCTAGTGGATGTCCAAGTCATTTGAGGCTGGCAAGCTCAGTGTATAGAATGATGATTTCATGAACCACCACTGCAAGGGCTGGTGACTGCTTTATTGTTAGTTTCGTAAAAAGAACTAAAAAAGCATAGGTAGTCTCAAGTTCTGTGGTAAAGTGGGATGTTATAAATATTTATAGGGGACTTAGTGTACTGACTGAGATCAGCTGTGAAGGTATCTATATCTAATAAGAGTAGTGTATTATAGATAACCTTACTTACTACCACATATGTATACCTCAGTCAGAATTATTCTGGAATAGTGTGATGACTACGTTATATGTCTAGGGTATGTGTATGATGAATTGTAAGTCATAACAACAACAGACAGATAAACAATTTAATTTATTCCACCACACTTGACAACACTGTGACACTCACATACATAAAACACTCTAAGAGGATATCTTAAAGGAGTCACTGATAACTTTTCAAATAACAATATGTATTCATTGCTGTCATGAATTTATATGTGTCCTGATTCAAAGACAAAGGGAACCAGGAATCACAATCAATTTTAATTACAAGTTATATGTACAGACTTTATTAATATGATTCTTGTAGTGACATATATTATTACTGGTATCCTATGTGTGTCAGTTGTGTAGTGGTAATATGAGGTAATACTGGTTTTGTTTTGTTCAAGCTCTGTTGGTATCTGTCATCATGACTTCAATAGTTTGTTTCTATTTGAACCAGTATTGGAGATGTTCTCAGTTCCTGGTATTAAAACAATTAAATTCCCCTCTTAATTTTAGTTTACAAGGTCATTTTAAGATGGGGGTACATAATGTTGAGCTCCATGGCCACACTCTCTTATCTTGCGTGATGACTGCAGAAAAAGACTCCTCTGCTCGATAACTGTAATGAGTTCTGGAGCCACCCCACTGGTTGCTATATTGACCAAGGAGTATGCTGTCCACTTCTGGCTTCAGCAAAGCTCTGACCAGGTGCTGCTCAATAACTTTAAGACCACGGTCCCTGAAACAAGAAGGTTGTACCTTCTACGTCAGAACTAATTTACACTCTATTTCTACACTGAGCACAATACATCACAAACATTGAGTTCAGAGCGTTAGGCCAACTGTCAGCTTCATCTGAAATACTTTATACCAGTATTTCCCTCCCTAATGGTTACTACGCCTCTGCTATTCCAGCATTATTTCTTTCTAGTTAATAATCTAGGTGTCAGTGTACTGTTTGGCCATTCCATGCAGTTTTACTTTCCTCCGACACCTTCTGTTCAGGCTGGAGCCTATAGGCTTTACATCATGTTCGCTACTGAACCACACATATATACAGACATAAATTATCAATTTACATTCAATTTTCATTAAAAGATATTGAATATTTCAAGCTTACCACAATTCATGGAAATAATAATAAACAGTTTCGTTGACTGGCAATGAATATAGCACAACTCCGATCTGCCGATGTCCCAGGCTTTATTTTATAAAAAAATATACACTGGTGCTCAACGCACTGCTTCTTAGTAGGTTTATTACAAGATGTGGCAATGAACAGACGCTCTGAATGGAGTATATTCGCAGCTCTACCCAATCACACCACGTCTACACATCTTTTCAAAAAAGTACCCCTTTCTCACGTTTCCCCTGACAACACACGATAGTATTTATAGTCCGACCAATCGTGTTTAGTCTTTCATTTGTTGCGCTCCAATCACATAGGAGTTAACATGGTAGGCTATTTCCGTACGTAATGTTTTTTTAAACACGTTATAAAAAAATTTTATGAGCAGAAATGATTTCATGCTGTCAGGCACCCCCACTATTTTATTTTGGCCATAACTTGGTCATTCCTAGACTATTTGCGTAACGTTTTACATATTCTTTGTCAGCAAACCCTAAGGAACCCAAATATATATATTTAATAGAGCTAATATGCTGCGTTCAAAATATGCAATTTCTTCTACCTCCTGTTTCGAAGATGTGCTGTCTGGGTACTGTAATGTTTTCAAACGTAAACCGGTATAATGTCATAATTCCTAATAAGCGTTTTTCAGGATTTTAAAACCTAACTCTGGGAAGGGTAGTGAATTTTATCACTGTCGATTTGAAATAAATTTAGTGCATGTGGCCTTACACGCGTGATGGCAGCAATTGTGTATCGCGCGACGCGTGTTTAGTGTTGCACGTGTTCGGCTTTCTGCCTCTCCCTTCTCTCTATCCTTTAGTCCATCTGTCTTTAGTTACGCCGTGTATTGAATGAATGAAATATTAAATCTAGGTCATTGATCAGCTTGCGTGATACAGTACACGTTTCATTGAAGAAAGCGGGTAATAATACAGTAGGCTTTTACTATCAACGTGAAAGCGTTACAATTTGCAGACGAAGTAGAAAACAAGGGGGATTTCGAGTACGGTCATTGTGACAGCACTGTTCTTTACCATTCTTCTTTCCTTTTATTAAATTTATTTGTTAGGCTTTGCATTTACGTTTTAATTTATATATGGGGATTAGAATAATTCACGACATCTCCCCTCTTAAAACAGACATTATATGTCAGTCCTTTATTCTATATACACATAGAGAAATTTATTATTATTTCTGGGGTTTACGGTGATTCTCATCACACGGATGGCGGCTTAAAAAATCCGCTCCCAAATTTGTTTTTCCAGATATATACTCAATGCTAAAATTATAGGGAGCCAAAAGCAAGGACCATCGGAGTAACCTAGAGTTCTCATGCCTAGCCTGGGCTAGAAACGATAAAGGTTTGTGATCCGTTTGCAACTTAAATGCCTTCCCATACAGATAAATATTGAATTTCTTTATTGCCCATATTACTGCAAGACATTCTTTTTTGCTAGTTGAGTAATTGATTTCCGCTTTATTCAATTTTCTGCTAGCATATGCCACTAGGCTTAATTCCCCATCCAATGCATCTGATTTCTGTAGTAGAGTTGCACCTAGCCCAATATTACTGGCATCCGTCCTTACTATGAATTCTTGACTTAAGTCAGGTAATTTCAAAATGGGTTTACTTGTGAGCTTTTCCTTCAATTCTTGGTAAGTCATTTCACATTGTGGTGTCCATGTAATGCGATCTGGATGTCCTTTACGTGTCAAATCAGTTAACGGTGCACATATGGAATTAAAGTTTTTTGATATACTTCTGGTAGAAACCACATAATGAGACAAAGGATCTCACGTCCTTCTTGGTTTGTGGTCTCGGGGCTTTCTTTAGTTTCTCTAAATTCTTTGGGTCAGGGGTCATGTTTCCCTGATAAACTGTGTGTCCCAAAAATTCCAATTCTTTACATCCAATGCAACATTTGGTTGGTCGGGCTGTTAAATTTGCTTCCCTAAGTCGATCACACAGCATCTTCAGAGAGTCAATGTGTTCCTCAAATGTTTCTGTTGCTATAAGGATATCATCCATGAAATTTGTTATATATGGATTATTCAGAGGGTCCAATAATTTTCTCATCATTCTAGAGAAGACACTAGGCGCATTCTTCAATCCAAATGGCAATCTATTAAACTCATAGTGTCCTTCTGAGGTACTAAAAGCTAGGTATGGTCTAACCTCAGGCTTTACTGGAATCTGATAGTATCCTTTACTCAGATCCACTTTTGAGAAATATTTAGCTTTATTTAGTCTGGCAAACAGCTGATTTGTATCTGGCAATGGATCCACCTGTCCTTCTGTAATAGCATTCAGTCTCCTGTAATCTATACAGAGTCTATGTTCTCCAGAGGGCTTCCTTAAGAGTACAACACCGGAACTATATGAGGATTCACTGTGCGAAATAATTCCTTCCTTCAACAGATAGTCTATCTCTTCCTTCAAAGCTTTCTCCTTAGCAAACGGAATCGAATATGGTTTCATACAGACAGGTGTGGGGTCTATCAGTTTCATATCATATTCCAATAGGTTTGTATGCCCTGGTCGGTCTGTTAACACCTCTGCATGATTATTTAGAACCTGTTGCACTCTCTCTTTCTGAGTTTTTGCTAAATGTGTACTGATTTTCACCTGTGCTGCTGTCTCACAGGGGTGTAATGGATATTCAAATGATGAAAGTGGTTTCTTTTTCATCTCCATGGCGATGGACAAGGTCAACAAGTGTGTCTCTTCCTGATGTTCTCTTTCCAAATATTTCTTCAGGAGATTCACATGATAGATTTTTTTCTTTCCCCTTCTTATCTATCTTATAATTTGTTCTAGACACCTTCTCTAAAACTGTATATGGACCTTGCCATCCAATCTGTAACTTATTCTGACTCCCGGGGAGAAGAAGCAGTACCTTCTCTCCCCACAGCCAAATCTCTGTCTTTCGCCTTCCTGTTATAATAGGCAGCATGTTTCTTCCTGGCTTGTTTCAAATTTTCATTGGCAAGTTTCCAGCCAGTTTTTAAACGAGTGGTCAGCTCATTCACATATTGGTATGAAGATGTAATGTTTTCCTCTGCCTTTTCATCAGTCCACGTTCTTAACAAAGCTACATATGGACCTTTAATTGTGTGGACCTATTTGTCCATGCACCGGTATGGTCTCTTCCACTCGAAGCTCTATAGTGATGATTTTTCTTCCCAGAATTATCATGCATAAAACGACCGCTACCAATTTTTCTTTTGGGGCTTTCTCCCCACTTAAAATTTTTGATGAGAGATTTCCTCTCTACATCCTCTTCCTCCAGTTTGTTTAAGTCCGATTGAGGGATTTTCGGCTTATCCTGGGGTAAGACATCTTTTTGCACTCTCCGCATAGTGGCCATTGTAAAACAGTTAAGTGAAGCTTGTCCGTGAAAAGGGGCTTCCCATTCCCTTTGGTCCACTTTATCAAATCTATTTTTCTTTTTATTATCAGGCCTAATTTTGCCCCCGTGGCGTGTCCAGGTCCTGATCAATGTTCCCACTTGTGGGTGTTCCCTCATGTGCTATGCTACACCTTTCTACAAAATTCTCAATGTCCCATCTTGCTTTGGGCCAATAATAATTGTGAGCCACCTTTTGAATGATGGTACCTATCTTCTCATGGTCCCCATCTGGTTTCACATGTAGGCTCCTTATTAAGTCTGCCCTATATCTTTTAGGAAGTACCAGCTGTCCCTGACCTTTGGATCTAGCTCCAGTCTTCCTATACATCAACTTGTTTTTCATGTAAAAATCTCCCTTGCCTGGAGTTGTATGACAAGTTGACAATTTCATGAAACAAGGCCTGAGTGTTTTATCCCCAGCCTGTGCCTTCCTCATCTCTTCTGGAGTGGTATCTAACATAATATCCTCCTCCTTTCTTGAGGTCGACCTGACCTGAAGGGTGGCCATATACACAGGTTTCCTTCTACAATGGTCAGTGTCATGATTGTTCATCTTACAATTCTTACACCACCTTTTTCCTTGGTTGAAAGATTTTCTTTCATCATATTTCCTTTCATCGAATTGTGGGGTTTTATTTTTATTTTCATACCGTGGCCTATCAAACTGGTGCTTACCTTTGTTTTGATCCCTAGGATCAAATTTATTAAAGTTCTGTGGTGCCCTAAAGTTATCCACTTGTTTCTTTTTATTACCTGTTACCTCTGCTTGAGCTGCTTGATACCTTTCAGCAACATTTAGCAACTCACCCAGCCTCTCTGCACCTTGTTCCATGAGAAACTTTCTCAGGTCTGGAGCCATGGACTCTCTTAATTGCTCTATAAGGACCATTTCCTTAAGATCTTGGGTTTTCCCCAGAGAAGTCCATTTCTCCAAGTATGTCTCTATTCGTGCAGAGAACTGGTGATAGGTTTCACCTGACAGGAGTTTAGCATTCCTAAATTTTTTCCTATAAAATTCTGCATTCTTTTCATATCTTAACAAAAGAGCCTGCTTTAGCATGTCATAATTTTCCTGATCACTTCTGCTCATTTTTGCAAAAACTTCATAAGCTGCCCCACGAAGTCCCTGAGATAACTTTAAGCTCCACCTTTCTCTCTCTAACCCATATGTGGTAGCTAATAGTTCATACCTATTTAGATAGCTCTCTATATCATCGTCTTTCTCAACAAAATGATCTAAATGAAAATTCATAGCTGAGGTTGAGGCTCCCTGGCTAGCAGTGGCATCAGAGGCAAAGGGACTGGCACCATTTTCAGGAGCATGGCCCTGAAACTCAAACTCCCTTAGTCGTAACTCATGTTCCCTTTGTAATCTCTTCTCCTCCTTTTCTGCTTCCCTTTCTGCAGCTAATCTCTTTTCTTCTCTTTCTGCAGCTAATTTCTTCTCTTCCCTTTCTGCAGCTAATCTTTTGTCTTCTCTTTCTGCCTCCAATGCTTTAGCCTCTTTGTCAGCCTCAATCTGCAACCTCTTAGCCTCAGCCTCAATCTGCAACCTCTTAGCCTCAGCCTCAATCTTTCTTTCGGCCTCTTTTTCTAATCTTCTTTCTTCTCGTTCAATATATTTGTCACATTCAGCAGTGACATAAGAAATCATAATTTGCCCGTCCATTCCTAACTCTTTCGCAGTCTGTACAGCAGCAGATCGAAATTTTGCCAGGTCGGCCATTGTCTAACAGATAAATGTCTAAACAATTTTATCTATGACTAATTAACTCAAGACAACACAGGCACTGTGAGCTCAACCTTATTTATTTTCACCCAAGGATACCTTTTAATTCTTATTATTCCCTGAAGTGAGTTACCCCCAATATTTGTAATAGGGAAAGATTCAAAATCCCGAGGGCGAGACCCCAATATATGTGGTAAAGTGGGATGTTATAAATATTTATAGGGGACTTAGTGTACTGACTGAGATCAGCTGTGAAGGTATCTATATCTAATAAGAGTAGTGTATTATAGATAACCTTACTTACTACCACATATGTATACCTCAGTCAGAATTATTCTGGAATAGTGTGATGACTACGTTATATGTCTAGGGTATGTGTATGATGAATTGTAAGTCATAACAACAACAGACAGATAAACAATTTAATTTATTCCACCACACTTGACAACACTGTGACACTCACATACATAAAACACTCTAAGAGGATATCTTAAAGGAGTCACTGATAACTTTTCAAATAACAATATGTATTCATTGCTGTCATGAATGTATATGTGTCCTGATTCAAATACAAAGGGAACCAGGAATCACAATCAATTTTAATTACAAGTTATATGTACAGAATTTATTAATATGATTCTTGTAGTGACATATATTATTACTGGTATCCTATGTGTGTCAGTTGTGTAGTGGTAATATGAGGTAATACTGGTTTTGTTTTGTTCAAGCTCTGTTGGTATTTGTCATCATGACTTCAATAGTTTGTTTCTATTTGAACTAGTATTGGAGATGTTCTCAGTTCCTGGTATTAAAACAATTAAATTCCCCTCTTAATTTTAGTTTACAATGTCATTTTAAGATGGGGGTACATAATGTTGAGCTCCATGGCCACACTCTCTTATCTTGCGTGATGACTGCAGTAAAAGACTCCTCTGCTCGATTAATTTAATGAGTTCTGGAGCCACCCCACTGGTTGCTATATGGACCAAGGAGTATGCTGTCCACCTCTGGCTTCAGCAAAGCTCTGACCAGGTGCTGCTCAATAACTTTAAGACCACGGTCCCTGAAACAAGAAGGTTGTACCTTCTACGTCAGAACTAATTTATACTCTAGTTCTACACTGAGCACAATACATCACAAAAATTGAGTTCAGAGCGTTAGGCCAACTGTCAGCTTCATCTGAAATACTTTATACCAGTATTTCCCTCCCTAATGGTTACTACGCCTCTGCAATTCCAGCATTATTTCTTTCTAGTTAATAATCTAGGTGTCAGTGTACTGTTTGGCCATTCCATGCAGTTTTACTTTCCTCCGACACCTTCTGTTCAGGCTGGAGCATATAGGCTTTACATCATGTTCGCTACTGAACCACACATATATACAGACATAAATTATCAATTTACATTCAATTTTCATTAAAAGATATTGAATATTTCAAGCTTACCACAATTCATGGAAATAATAATAAACAGTTTCGTTGACTGGCAATGAATATAGCACAACTCCGATCTGCCGATGTCCCAGGCTTTATTTTTATAAAAAATATACACTGGTGCTCAACGCACTGCTTCTTAGTAGGTTTATTACAAGATGTGGCAATGAACAGACGCTCTGAATGGAGTATATTCGCAGCTCTACCCAATCACACCACGTCTACACATCTTTTCAAAAAAGTACCCCTTTCTCACGTTTCCCCTGACAACACACGATAGTATTTATAGTCCGACCAATCGTGTTTAGTCTTTCATTTGTTGCGCTCCAATCACATAGGAGTTAACATGGTAGGCTATTTCCGTACGTAATGTTTTTTTAAACACGTTATAAAAAAATTTTATGAGCAGAAATGATTTCATGCTGTCAGGCACCCCACTATTTTATTTTGGCCATAACTTGGTAATTCCTAGACTATTTGCGTAACGTTTTACATATTCTTTGTCAGCAAACCCTAAGGAACCCAAATATATATATTTAATAGAGCTAATATGCTGCGTTCAAAATATGCAATTTCTTCTACCTCCTGTTTCGAAGATGTGCTGTCTGGGTACTGTAATGTTTTCAAACGTAAACCGGTATAATGTCATAATTCCTAATAAGCGTTTTTCAGGATTTTAAAACCTAACTCTGGGAAGGGTAGTGAATTTTATCACTGTCGATTTGAAATAAAGTTAGTGCATGTGGCCTTACACGCGTGATGGCAGCAATTGTGTATCGCGCGACGCGTGTTTAGTGTTGCACGTGTCGGCTTTCTGCCTCTCCCTTCTCTCTATCCTTTAGTCCATCTGTCTTTAGTTACGCCGTGTATGGAATGAATGAAATATTAAATCTAGGTCATTGATCAGCTTGCGTATCTCAAGGTTTTTCCAAGAAATACAGTACACGTTTCATTGAAGAAAGCGGGTAATAATACAGTAGGCTTTTACTATCAACGTGAAAGCGTTACAATTTGCAGACGAAGTAGAAAACAAGGGGGATTTCGAGTACAGTCATTGTGACAGCACTGTTCTTTACCATTCTTCTTTCCTTTTATTAAATTTATTTGTTAGGCTTTGCATTTACGTTTTAATTTATATATGGGGATTAGAATAATTCACGACATCTCCCCTCTTAAAACATACATTATATGTCAGTCCTTTATTCTATATACACATAGAGAAATTTATTATTATTTCTGGGGTTTACGGTGATTCTCATCACACGGATGGCGGCTTAAAAAATCCGCTCCCAAATTTGTTTTTCCAGATATATACTCAATGCTAAAATTATAGGGAGCCAAAAGCAAGGACCATCGGAGTAACCTAGAGTTCTCATGCCTAGCCTGGGCTAGAAACGATAAAGGTTTGTGATCCGTTTGCAACTTAAATGCCTTCCCATACAGATAAATATTGAATTTCTTTATTGCCCATATTACTGCAAGACATTCTTTTTCGCTAGTTGAGTAGTTGATTTCAGCTTTATTCAATTTTCTGCTAGCATATGCCACTGGGCTTAATTCCCCATCCAATGCATCTGATTTCTGTAGTAGAGTTGCACCTAACCCAATATTACTGGCATCCGTCCTTACTATGAATTCTTGACTTAAGTCAGGTAATTTCAAAATAGGTTTACTTGTGAGCTTTTCCTTCAATTCTTGGTAAGTCATTTCACATTGTGGTGTCCATGTAATGCGATCTGGATGTCCTTTACGTGTCAAATCAGTTAACGGTGCACATATGGAATTAAAGTTTTTGATATACTTCTGGTAGAAACCACATAATGAGACAAAGGATCTCACGTCCTTCTTGGGTTGTGGTCTCGGGGCTTTCTTTAGTTTCTCTAAATTCTTTGGGTCAGGGGTCATGTTTCCCTGATAAACTGTGTGTCCCAAAAATTCCAATTCTTTACATCCAACGCAACATTTGGTTGGTCGGGCTGTTAAATTTGCTTCCCTAAGTCGATCAAACAGCATCTTCAGAGAGTCAATGTGTTCCTCAAATGTTTCTGTTGCTATAAGGATATCATCCATGAAATTTGTTATACATGGATTATTCAGAGGGTTCAATAATTTTCTCATCATTCTAGAGAAGACACTAGGCGCATTCTTCAATCCAAATGGCAATCTATTAAACTCATAGTGTCCTTCTGAGGTACTAAAAGCTAGGTATGGTCTAACCTCAGGCTTTACTGGAATCTGATAGTATCCTTTACTCAGATCCACTTTTGAGAAATATTTAGCTTTATTTAGTCTGGCAAACAGCTGATTTGTATCGGCAATGGATCCACCTGTCCTTCTGTAATAGCATTCAGTCTCCTGTAATCTATACAGAGTCTATGTTCTCCAGAGGGCTTCCTTAAGAGTACAACACCGGAACTATATGAGGATTCACTGTGTGAAATAATTCCTTCCTTCAACAGATAGTCTATCTGTTCCTTCAAAGCTTTCTCCTTAGCAAACGGAATCGAATATGGTTTCATACAGACAGGTGTGGGGTCTATCAGTTTCATATCATATTCCAATAGGTTTGTATGCCCTGGTCGGTCTGTTAACACCTCTGCATGATTATTTAGAACCTGTTGCACTCTCTCTTTCTGAGTTTTTGTTAAATGTGTACTGATTTTCACCTGTGCTGCTGTCTCACAGGGGTGTAATGGATATTCAAATGATGAAAGTGGTTCCTTTTTCATCTCCATGGCGATGGACAAGGTCAACAAGTGTGTCTCTTCCTGATGTTCTCTTTCCAAATATTTCTTCAGGAGATTCACATGATAGATTTTTTCTTTCCCCTTCTTATCTATCTTATAATTTGTTCTAGACACCTTCTCTAAAACTGTATATGGACCTTGCCATCCAATCTGTAACTTATTCTGACTCCCGGGGAGAAGAAGCAGTACCTTCTCTCCCACAGCCAAATCTCTGTCTTTCGCCTTCCTGTTATAATAGGCAGCATGTTTCTTCCTGGCTTGTTTCAAATTTTCATTGGCAAGTTTCCAGCCAGTTTTTAAACGAGTGGTCAGCTCATTCACATATTGGTATGAAGATGTAATGTTTTCCTCTGCCTTTTCATCAGTCCACGTTCTTAACAAAGCTACATATGGACCTTTAATTTTGTGGACCTATTTGTCCATGCACCGGTATGGTCTCTTCCACTCGAAGCTCTATAGTGATGATTTTTCTTCCCAGAATTATCATGCATAAAACGACCGCTACCAATTTTTCTTTTGGGGCTTTCTCCCCACTTAAAATTTTTGATGAGAGATTTCCTCTCTACATCCTCTTCCTCCAGTTTGTTTAAGTCCGATTGAGGGATTTTCGGCTTATCCTGGGGTAAGACATCTTTTTGCACTCTCCGCATAGTGGCCATTGTAAAACAGTTAAGTGAAGCTTGTCCGTGAAAAGGGGCTTCCCATTCCATTTGGTCCACTTTATCAAATCTATTTTTCTTTTTATTATCAGGCCTAATTTTGCCCCGTGGCGTGTCCAGGTCCTGATCAATGTTCCCACTTGTGGGTGTTCCCTCATGTGCTATGCTACACCTTTCTACAAAATTCTCAATGTCCCATCTTGCTTTGGGCCAATAATAATTGTGAGCCACCTTTTGAATGATGGTACCTATCTTCTCATGGTCCCCATCTGGTTTCACATGTAGGCTCCTTATTAAGTCTGCCCTATATCTTTTAGGAAGTACCAGCTGTCCCTGACCTTTGGATCTAGCTCCAGTCTTCCTATACATCAACTTGTTTTTCATGTAAAAATCTCCCTTGCCTGGAGTTGTATGACAAGTTGACAATTTCTGAAACAAGGCTTGAGTGTTTTATCCCCAGCCTGTGCCTTCCTCATCTCTTCTGGAGTGGTATCTAACATAATATCCTCCTCCTGTCTTGAGGTCGACCTGACCTGAAGGGTGGCCATATACACAGGTTTCCTTCTGCAACGGTCAGTGTCATGATTGTCCATCTGACAATTTTTACACCACCTTTTTCCTTGGTTGAAAGATTTTCTTTCATCATATTTCCTTTCATCGAATTGTGGGGTTTTATTTTTATTTTCATACCGTGGCCTATCAAACTGGTGCTTACCTTTGTTTTGATCCCTAGGATCAAATTTATTAAAGTTCTGTGGTGGCCTAAAGTTATCCACTTGTTTCTTTTTATTACCTGTTACCTCTGCTTGAGCTGCTTGATACCTTTCAGCAACATTTAGCAACTCACCCAGCCTCTCTGCACCTTGTTCCATGAGAAACTTTCTCAGGTCTGGAGCAATGGACTCTCTTAATTGATCTATAAGGACCATTTCCTTAAGATCTTGGGTTTTCCCAGAGAAGTACATTTCT
>JAMPIV010018886.1:1040000-1093094 GCA_024509875.1 Oreohelix idahoensis | reverse complement strand
CATCTTGTGAAAATCTCTGCTCCTGGTACGTGGCTTTCTTTTGCGTAGTTCTTTGCCGTTCATTGGGCTGTGCTTGGTACTGTCTCCTCTGCCATGTACTGTGTGCATTCCATTTGTCACTGCATTTACTGTATATTTATTTCTTATTATATTTCTGGGGTAGTCGTGTGTGTGCCATTTTTTCTGATGATTTCTGCAGTAACTGCGCTTATCCGCGTACGTTACTGTATTTCTTCTGTTTGTGCTATAGGGCTGTCTTCTTTCCCTGGGCGAAAATTTTTCATTCTTTCTGTTTCCAACTTTGCTGCTATAGTATCCTCCTGTGGTATAGGCATATAAGAGTTCTTCCTTCTCTTCGGAAATTTCAATTGGTTTTGGGACTTTATCGTATCCACCTGTTTTTGAGTTATATTGATACTCCATGGGGCATGTATCACTGTCTTGTCGCTTTGGATATCCTCCTGGCAAGACAATTTCTGTTTCTCTGTTACTCTGTGATATACAGCACTTCATCTTTTCTCTTGGTGTGCTGGGGCGCAAGAATGAGTAATTATAGTCATTTTCATACTGTGGCCTTTCTCTTCTTATGTATGGACTGGTTCGTTTCTGCCATCTGGGTAGGGTATGCTGTGGTGTAACATAACTGTGACTGATGTTACTGCCTTTTTTCTGCATAAGCCTTATAACTGTTTACTTTCCGTGTACTATGGTTATTTGTACTGCAATTTCGTGCATTATGTCCAGTGGGAGTGGTTGAGACAATTTGTGGATGGTCTCTATTGGTTTTGGTTTGTCTTATTGTTGACGTATCCACTTGCGCTACAACTGTGCCTCTTTTTATAGTGGTAGTTGTTCCTGACATATTCAATATCATGATGGGGAAATCTCTGGACTTCGAGACTTCAGCGATTCCCTCTGTAATTTGCAACAATGGGTCATCAATAATGCTTTCTTCTGCTAGGGGCTGTACTTGAATTGATTGCCCTGGTGTTATGTACTCAGAATTTTTTACTCTGCCTTTTGCTATGACCAGGGAGTTTGGAGCCACCGTTATGGGAGCTGTAATCCTTACTAAAGACGCTATGTGGATATCGTCCTGGAGATCTATGTACGTATTGTTGACTTTGATTTTGTGGAGGTCATAGTATATTCGAACTTTGTGTTTGTTAAAAAAAATCTCTCCCTAGGATAAGATTTCTAGACATTCCTTTAGTAATGACAAATGGGTGTTCAAAATTTGTTTCGCCTAAGGAAAATTTTAGCCATGCTGTCCCAACTGAATTTAGTCTTTGTCCCGTGACTGAAGCTAGGTGTGTTTTGGACGGTTGAAATCGTACTAAGTGTTGGATCCTCTTGAACAGCTGGAACCTAATAAGGCTGATGGATGCTCCTGTATCTACCAGTGCCCTATATTGTTGGCCCTGTATAGACATGATGCAGGAACTGGGGTCCAGATGTATTTTAGTTCCATCATGCAACATTTCTTCATATTGTATTTTACTGGATGGGCCCACTTGACAATTTCTGTTCTGTGTTGTTTCTTTTGTTTTGGACCAGTTTCTGTGATTGTTGCCCTCACTAACGGTCCTGTTTAGTGAGTGGCGCGGCCGTTTCCCTGACGCATGAGGGGTTGAGGTGCGCCTCTGGTATACTGATTTCTGGTGTAATCACGTGGGGTGGTGCGGGTTGTTGTGGTTGGTAACCTCCTCTTCTGGATGGTGCATTATTGTAATTTGCTCTACAGGACTTGTAACCATGTCCGAGCCTACCGCATGTAAAGCATCCGTTTGTATTGACATTATTGACGTCGTTTTGCCTCTGTGTGGGGGTCTATAATTGCGGGGCCTATCATCTCGTTGTCGTGGGCGAGTCCATTGCCTCCTGGTATGGTCAACTTCCATAGGCTCATGCTCATCATAGTCCCTATATTCTGGTCGGGGTTCCCTACCTGCTCTTTGTTGGAACCTTCGGTGAAGATTTTTCCTCCTGTATTGCTGCTTGGATTGTTTCAGCAATAGTCTTGGTGTCTTTTCTAATAAGATGCCTTCTGATATTTTCCGCTCTAAGGCCATCGGCAAATATCCCCACTAACTGTATTTCTACATCAGGTGTGGTAGGGATTTCTCCGCAAAATGCCTCTTCTGCCATATTGAGGAATCGATCTCCAAAAAGTTGTACCGATTCATCTCTTTCCTGTTTCATGCTTCTAAGGACTGACCAAGCATGCATTTTGTCTATGATTTCCCCATATCTCTGGGTGAGCTCTTTTTTTAGGGACTCGTAGGTTTCTGTGGGGTACTGCTGGGACCTCCTTCTTAAAAAATCAGTCACGTACGAATCAGAACCTAACAGAGCGATTTTCTTTTTCTCTTCATCCGTTGTTGCCTCTGCTAGTGCCGCAAATTTTTCCATGTCGGACAACCATCTTCTGAATTTTTTCTTGTTTCCATCGAACGGCTGAACAATGGATCTAACCTGTGTGAATTTCGCGTAGTTGTCATTTTTCTGTAGGGTTTCAGTAATTTGCCGTAGCGCTATTATTGTTGGTCCTTCCATATTTTGTCTGTCCTGGGGCTGCAGTGGTTGTGTATTTACGGGTTGGTTCTGTGGTTGTTGTTGTTGTTGTTCCACACCTAGCTGTTGAAAATTTTGTAGTAAATCGTCCATGGTCTATGATCGCTAGTTATTCGCTTTATCAAAGAGAAGTGGTCACGGGCACCATATTACCTTCATGTAGCCGGGGCAGGTGTTCCTTAGGACTGGAACGGCATCATATTACCTTCATGTGGCAGTGCCGGTATATGCAGTATTTTCAGTTTACTTTACAGAGAGCAGATGTTTAACTGGCCTAATCACCAGAGATTTAGATTTCTCTCTTAAATTTGTGTTACCAGGTTCGATTTTCTTCTCTTAGGTGTTGATGTAGCGAATTTAATTGAAATGGATAGATTTCTTATCTAGATCTCAAAACTGTAGTAATTCACCTTTTCAACAGCGTTCGATTTCATGCAAAACTTTTAATATCTTTCAGCATGAAACTTAAAATTTCAACAAAGTCTGGAATTCAGAACATTTTTACAATAATAAGCATATTAAAGTTCTATCATCTCATCAGATGCTTTCATCGATGCAAAAATCCCTTTTTGCATCTTTGTCTCGTAGGCCTACTCAATTGTCAAATATGGCGAACCTTCTCATTCCACCGTGTTCCTTCTTTTAAGTTACAGTCTTATTTTAGGTTCGACGACATTTACCCATCTCCTCAGATTTGTCCTTGATTTCTTTATAATCATAAGCATTCCTTGAGTTAAATGCTTTCCAACACAAGAATATTTTCTACTCTACATGGTTTGAGGTGTAAGACTATTTTTTGCAAATTGACTCAAATCCTCGAACCTAGTTCTGCTGCGACTAGGGTTGGGAGCTCTATTCAAAATACATATTTAACGATTGTCACTACTTACGCCAGTAAGAAATATATATATATATAACCACTCAATGTCCTGAAATACACATTTTATAAGAAATGTTGAAGTTTGATTTTCTCAAACTAAGAAATATGTAGAGCTGGACCAGATACGACCTCTTGAGTTGCGCTCTTTCATTCTACTGCCAAATGGCGTCGTTGTTCCACTTTCCCCGGGGTAAATCTGAGCTATCCGATTGGTCAGGGGAAATCACCCAATTATTAGAAATGGCGTGTAGAAGCGACTCTACCCTAAATATGTTACACTATTTATTATTTTCTGTTTCTCATAAAATATAAAATTATGGGGTGGTCTGTGCTTCCTCTGTCTTGTAAGAATATAGTCTGTTTCCAAAGGAACAACTATGTACACGGCCACACATCAAAAGTAACACTCTGTCCAAACAAGTATTTGCACTCTGCAACATTTTTGACAGCTCCGGGGGGGGGGGGGGGGGGTGGGGGTTACGGGGGGGGGTTGAGTTGGGGGGGGGGGGGGGGGGGGGGGGGGGTGGGGGGGGGGGGGGGGGGGGTTAAGGCGCGGGCTTGTTTGGGTCATGATACCCAATCGTAATCTTCTTAATCGTTTCTCCCGCGATGGGAATTTAACTCACTCCACCTTGGTTGCCATTTCCTAATTGGCTATTTCTTCCTGGGTTATCCATTATGCCAACTTGAGCCACTTGTAAAAGTAACGCTTTTCTTATAAATAAATTACTTACTTACTTAGTCGTTCCTCTTCTATCGTGGGGCGCTGAGGTATACATAAATTAAATGTTGTGAGTTTCATTGGCCATTACCGCTTGTTGCACAGCCATCAAGATGCCTTTTCCACAATAGCGGTATATCATTACAAACACCTGTGTTCTTAACTGCACCTTATTTTATCTCATAATCCCTATTGCATTCCCTACAGCAGGGTTTCTTAACTTTTTTATTTGCCATACACCCCTTTGATTGTCCAATGAATACCATGCACCCCTTTGATTGTCCAATGAATGCCATGCACTCCTTTGATTGTCCAATGAATGCCATGCACTCCTTTGATTGTCCAATGAATGCCATGCCCTCCTTTGATTGTCCAATGAATGATATGCACCTCTTTGATTGTTCAATGAATGATATGCACCCCTTTGATTGTCCAATGAATGTCATGCACCCCTTTGATTGTCCTATGAATGATATGCACCCTTTTGATTGTCCAATGAATGGTATGCAGCTCTTTGATTGTCCAATGAATGATATGCACCTCTTTGATTGTCCAATGAATGATATGCACCTCTTTGATTGTCCTATGAATGATATGCACCCTTTTGATTGTCCAATGAATGGTATGCAGCTCTTTGATTGTCGAATAAATGTTATGCACCTATTTGATTGTCCAATGAGTTATATGCACCCTTTTGATTGTCCAATGAATGGTATGCAGCTCTTTGATTGTCGAATAAATGTTATGCACCTCTTTGATTGTCCTATGAATGATATGCACCCTTTTGATTATTCAATGAATGCCATGCACTCCTTTGATTGTCCAATGAATGATATGCACCTCTTTGATTGTCTAATGAATGATATGCACCCCTTTGATTGTCCAATGAATGATATGCACCTCTTTGATTGTCCTATGAATGATATGCACCCTTTTGATTGTCCAATGAATGGTATGCAGCTCTTTGATTGTCGAATAAATGTTATGCACCTGTAAAGTGCAATCTTTACTATCTTGCAATATAATACATTTATATACTTATTATGTTCGCAAATATTTTGTAAAAAAAGTATTTCCTTTTTTAAGTGCTTAAGGAGAAGTCATTTTTGAGTTACTTCCCTTGAAAGGAGTTCCGTCATCTTCGATCGGACTCCGCGGACGAGTCTAGGCCTACTGCGATTTATTCTTTGCCTGGGTAGGAATAGATTGTTCTTGCTTCAGTATATCTATGGCCTGAATTTATACGTAGTGTTTGTATGAGTAGGACGAGTCTGTCTTATATATGGATATCTTTACATTTCTAAGTCGAACTATGTTGGTTGTCGCTAGAAAAGGTCAAAGGCTATGCAGCGGAAGTATCGCTAGCAGGGGGTGTGATTCATGGCTGTCATCCTGTCGGGATGTCGAATTTTGTTGTAGCAGGCTTATCGCCGAAAAAAGTGATCTATAAGTAGATGGGGAAAAGTGATAGTCATTTAGACATGTTGTATGTACTTTACCCCAGTGTTTATTCTCTTTGGCCAAGGAATGGCAAAGTTATATTTCGCATAGAAAGGTAAAACCACAATTTATTATGAACTTGGGCTTCGCCATCGTTGTCGATAAGCAGATGCACAGTGGTACTTTTGAAAAGAATATTTATTCAAAGGAAGATGACATTCCTATGTATCAGCACTAGATTATATGATATTATTCAATTACCTCTATGATAGAAGCTATGAAGAAATGAGGACATTTAACGAATGACCAATTTTTGGTCTGTATCCAATAGTGAGTGAAGCTCACGAGAGAAGCACAGCCATGTTGAAATCCATATACTTTGTATTTATCGAGTGAGAAAAAGGGATGCCTGTACTATCGCTCGATGAACCAAGAGATCACTGCTACATGTGAGAACCCATGTCTGGGATTCCTATATCTTTATGAAAAATATATATATTGAACTTTACGTGAAGGGATATTCGCTAGACGAGGTTAGGTCTAGGAGCCTTCCTATATATTGGTTATGGTCTGACGTGCCCAGTCAGTAAAGCCAGATGATTTACATGATGGAACTCTGAATGCTTATTTACGAATGCTCCATTATGATATTTGCCAAGCATGAATGCTAACTTAAGATGATATTCCTGTGACCAACATTATGCTGTCTATGTCGACATTTGTTCCTGTAACCATACACGTACTGTCCAAGTGTGCGTCTCATTAAATGTTATAAAAAGACCACCGTAGTTCCAGTACTTCTTCACCTCTTTGATTGTCCAATGAATGTTAAGCACCCTTTTGATTGTAAGATGAATGATATGTACCTTTTTGATTGTCCTATGAAGGTAATAGACACCTTCTTAGAAAAGGAGTGTACATAATAGCAAAATTAAAAAAATTTTAAAAACCCTGTCTGTTCTACGAAATCCGCTCCAATTTTTTCATTGCATTATATGTCTTTTTCGTATCGTTTTCAGTGTAAGGTCAATAAACAACCTTAGATATACAGATAATACCGTTTTATTAGCTGAAAGTGAACAGGACTTACAAAAACTAGTGAAGCAAGTAAACAGCATAAGTCATGAATATGAATTGGACATTAATATTGAGAAAACAAAAACTATGATAATTAGCAAAAACAGACGTAAAGCCTACATTAAAGATAGGTATAAATGGGTAAATCCTGTAACTAGTCAAGAGTTGCTCATATCTTGGTAATATAATAACAGAAGATGGCCGATGTAAAACAGAAATCATGAAGAGAATAGGAATGGCCAAAGCTACATTTAACAACATGAGACATATACTGACATCTAAACAGTTAACTCACAAATTAAAACTGAGAATCATAAAGTGTTATACGAGTATATATTCTTCATTACTGTGTGGTGTAGAAACATGGACAATGAATAAGCAATTCGAAGAAATAATTGAGACTCTTGGGATGTATATATATAGAAGAATGGGGCGTATCTCATGGACAGAGAAGAAAACAAATAAGAAGGTCCTAGAAAACCTAGGTATAAAAAGATAATTAATTAGGAGATCAAAATTAGACAGATAAAATATTTTGGCAATGTAAAAAGACATATCACGTTACTGAAGGCCATAACAGAAGGGTGAGTTGAAGGCAAACGTGCACGAGAATGACACCGATACAAGTGGGAAGATAACATCAAGAGATGGACAGGAAAGAATCTATCAGAGTGCACCACCAAGACAAGAGACATAAGACGTTGGAGATCCATAGAGCCAACTTTTGTTGCGGAGATGGCAGTTGATGATACAGTATGTCTTTTCACTTCTGTCTCAGAGCGTCCAAGTGGCACAGTTTAAAGAGTAGTTGCTTGTCCATGCAAAAGGACCGGGTACTAAGCTTGGTCGCGTTACGCTTGTTTATCTAGTTGTATAAAAGGGTGTATCACTATTCTTGCGAGTTAGGGAAGCAAAGGCATCTAGGAAAGAAATTGTTCACCCCACCTCTTATAGCTGAGACCTAAGTGCAGCATGCTGCAACTCTTCATTCCCGAACAGCAGTGTCTGCATTGATTTGGCTTGGTTTGTAGGACCATCTGCATTGCACACGGACAACTCCATCAGTGCTCCGATCTCATCCCTTAGATCACACTAGGAGGGTCTCAGAACAGTGCAAGAACTCCGTAGCACCGGCGAGGATCCCAATCTGCAATGGAAACAGGAAAATTAGAGAGGTAATGGAGTCAATTAAAATGTCTGGGTAGTTCTTGGTTTTATATTCCAAAGTTGCGTTACGTGTCGTGAGAGCGACTAGCTCCGGTGATGCTTTTTATGTGTGTGTGGGGTGCTTAACTGATTGTGTACCCTATCTAGTTTGTCTTGCAGCGAGGCCATATAACAGTTCTGGTGGGCATAAGTCGAGTCACTGATTATCACTTCTGCTACTGTTCCCTTCTCTCGTGTCCTCTTTCTGCCTTTCTTTCTGTCCTTTCTGTCTGTATGTCTTTCTGTATATATGTCTCTCTTTCTGTCCTTTCTGTATGTTTGTCTTTCTGTATATCTGTCTCTTTCTGTATGTTTGTCTTTCTGTATATCTGTCTCTTTCTGTACGTTTGTCTTTCTGTATATTTGTCTCTCTTTCTGTCTGTATGTCTTTCTGTATATCTGTCTCTCTTTCTGTATGTTTGTCTTTCTGTATATCTGTCTCTCTTTCTGTATGTTTGTCTTTCTGTATATATGTCTCTTTTTCTGTCTGTCTTTCTGTATTCCTTTCTTCTATTATATCTTCTTTTTTTTGGGGTCCGTTTTGTCTTTTTCTTCGTTTTTTTCCGTCTGCTTATTTCTTTTTTTTCCGTCCGTTCTTTTTCTTTCTATTTTTTGCCTTCTGTATTTTTCAATCATTTATTCATTCTTTCTTTCCTTCTTACGAGTGCTTACCATTTACCTGTACGAGTCGATTATTTTCAAAGCCATTGATTAGCTGACTAATTGGTGTCTGCACTCGTTTTGTGTGTCGAGATTATTGATTGGCCGATAAATGGAGCAATGATAAGCTCTGTTCTATTATCAGCACTACGGCTTGTATGTACTCCGGAACTTTGTTTTACGAGGGAAAAAATCTGGCCTATTTTACAGACAAACCCTAAATTGTACTTTTCATAGTCCTTCAGTTGCCCAAGAAGCAAAGGTCTGCAACAGACTTATGCCAAGTCTTCTTGTGTCGTGCCATCAGCTGTAGGTCTTTCTGTTTCTTCATTATCACCCTTTATGTATCTCTTCAGTTATCTTCTTCATGTGTGTGTTGGTCTCTGTGTTGCGCCAGAAGACTCTTTACCAGAGCACCGTCTTGGGTGGCTGAATTGAATCATTTTTGTTTGTAGACCTGAGCATGTTGTTTCTTGAAGTTATAATTTTTTTTTTTTTTTTTAACTTTTTTTTTTTTTTTAAATTCTGCAGGATGGGATAACCAGCTTCATGCCTAACCCTGAGTAGTGAATTTTTACGACATGCAAGGTAGGTTACAATGTTACTATTTTTAACTCCACATTCGGGCCTCAGTAACAAACGTAATCATTTGCCCATTTACGCATACGGAAAAGGAAATTTTGATTTTTCACGTAAGAAGCCTGTCTTTTTCCTAGCGTCGTATCACATTTGTTTTTGTTGTCTATTTGACCACAGTAGAGAATGGCACTGAACTTAAATAACCTGCAAAAATTGAAATCAAAGTTGAACTTGACCTGGGAAACCGTGCGTTCACAACTCCCGATATATCATTTCCTAGCAAGTAATTCGCCAACAACAAGACAATGAAGAGAGATAAATATGTTGCGCTTTTTCTATTGCATGCATTGATGACATCACTATTTCTTATGTGGACATTTAATTCTTCCCATTCCGTTTCAAATTCATTGGATGTTTGTAGTCAAACTTACCTGAAGGAGTGGCTTTAACTGACAGAGTTACCTGTACAAAATAACACGGCGATGAGTGGGGGGAAAAGGGCAAGTTGAATGAAATTTGACTGATTAATTAACAGCTCTTCTGTCACATTTTGTTGTTGTTGTTGTTGTTGTTGTAAATGTACGTATATCTTAAACTCTGTCCATGAAACGTATTAAAATAAAACACACAACAAAAATTCTAAATAAAACGTTATTTTACCCCGTATTCGAATCGTTATTTAAAGGCGTACCGACTTGGGCGACTAAATCGGATAACGTATCGATAATTATTTGTGCGAATTGGATACATCAACGTTATCGTTATATTCCTTTCCGCTCCTTATGGAGCATAGAGCTACCACCAGTGGCGGCTTTCTTTAATGAGTTGTTGAGCTGCAGCACTCCCTAAGAAAGGGACTGCATACTGCTGTCTCTACTACATTATAATACATAATACGGACAGACCAACAAATTGAGGTTACACCGGAAGGGTTAAATACAAAAACAAAAAAATTATCTAACACCGTATTGGGGAAAGTGCTGCAAACGATTACAGCTCAAGTGACCTTGACCTCTTATAAGCGAATGCTTGTCATACACACAGCTAGAGGCGAACTACGATTGGTTTGAATTGTTTAACCAGAGCTGCAGCCATCCACAGCTCAAGTGCAATGAGTAAATTAAAGGGAAGTTACAATGACAATTTTAAACAAGAGAAATAGCAGCTTATATGTCCGTGTAACCGGTTTGAGACTCGGGAAGCTGCTACGACTGACAATGATTACTCCTAGTTGCAGTACTTACTTACTTACTTAGTCATTCCCCTTCTACCGTGAGGTGTAGAGGTTTGGAAGAGAGAGCGCCAGACCATTCTATCAGATGTCTTCTTCCTGGCCTGGTTCCATTCTAGTCCTCGGTCCTTCAAAGATTGTCTAATGTTGTCCTCCCAGCGGACTCTGGGTCGTCCTGGAGGTCTGGATCCCTGGCTCTTTGTTTCCCATGCTTGTCGTGGTAGCCGATCTTCTCCCATTCTGCAGACATGGCCAAACCATCTTAGTTGGGACTGTTCTATTTGGGTCTGCAGCGGATGGGATTTTAGGCCTTGACGGATCGTCTGGTTGCGGACCATGTCTCTTCTTGTTACTTCAACCACTTTCCTCAGATACCTCATTTCTGAGGTTTGGATCTGGCTTTTGTGGGTTGTAGTCATTGCCCACGACTCGCATCCATATGTCAAGACTGGGACATAGGTGGAGCGGTATACAGCCATCTTCGATTTCTTACCAACCTCTTTCTTGCTGAGGAATCCACGATTTATGGCCTGAAAAAGTCTCCCAGCCGCTGCTTTCCGAGTGGCCAACTCTTCTTTGATGCCTCCCTTTCGGTCTATAATAGCTCCGAGATATTTAAGGTGGTCGACCTGCTCCAGGACCTGTTCTCCCAACTTAATCTGATGTTTTCTTTCTTCTCGTGATATCACCATGGATTTTGTTTTAGAGCTGCTTATGACCATCCCTCTCTTCTCCAGCTCTTCCTTCCAGACTTGCAGGTTGGATTGGAGATGTGCCTCTGATTTAGCAATCAGGGCAACATCATCAGCAAATGCCAGCTCCGAAATATAGACCTGTCTCATCTTCCAGTACCCCCACTGAATACTTTCTTGTTCTCTCCTTACATGCCTTGATGACATCGTCCATAAGGAGTATGAAGAGGTAAGGTGATAGGATATCACCTTGTCTTACACCAGAGGTGGTCCTGAACTCTTCTGACTTATGGTTTGCTGTCCTCACATAATTTCTGCAAGACTTGTAGAAGCTCTGTATAGCATGAATCAGAGGTGCTGGAATATTCTTCCTTGCCAAACAGTCCCAAAGTTTGCTCCAGGGGACCCTGTCAAACGCCTTTTCCAGATCTATGAAACAAAGATGGATCTCACTCTTATACTCAAGGGCCTTTTCACTCAGCTGTCTGAGTGTGAAGATTAGGTCTTGAGTACTTCGGTTTGCTCGGAATCCGCACTGGACCTCATCCAATTGAGGCACAGCGAGGCGCCGGAGACTATGCTCTAGGATTCTAGAGTAGATTTTTACCAGGGACACTGAGAAGGGATATGCCTCTATGGTTTCCACATTGTCGATTGTCACCCTTTTTGAAAATTGGTGTTATGATGGCAATCTCCCAATCCTTTGGTATGGTCTTGTTGCACCATGCTGCCTGTAGGACCTTTAAGAGTAATAGGTCGCCTGATGCTCCCATGTACTTAACCATTTCTGGTGTTATACCATCATGCCCTGCTGCTTTGCCCATCTTGATTTTCTCTAGTGCTGCCCTCAGTTCTTCCATCTTTATGTCATCTTCACCATCATTGGTTTCCTCTTCTGTGTCAGTGGTTATCATTTCTGATGCTTCATCATGCTCACCATCCAGGAGTTCTGAGAAATATTCTTTCCATCTTTCCATTATTTCCTTCGGGGCAGTAAGCAATTTGCCTTGCTTGTCCTTTATAAATTTGAGAGGGCATTGTTTTTTTCTTTCCTCATGTTCTTTAGGGTCTTATAGAACAATTTCTGGTTTTCTTGTGCATCTTTTTCTAGCTTTTCTCCAAATTCTTCCCAGGACTTCTGTTTTGCTGCTAGCACTTTGTTCTTTGCTTCTGTTCTGAGTGTCACATATTCTCTATATTTTTCCATTTGTCCTGTTGTGTTTTTAGCTCCTAAGTATTGTTTCCATGCCATTTTCTTCTCTCTTATTTTCTCTTTGACTTCCTCTGTCCACCAAGGTGTCCTCTTTCTCTGGTTCCCAAGTCGGACTTCACCGCATGCTTCTGCAGCAGCTGTCGTTATGATATCCTTGAATTTATTCCAGAGGGTTTCCAAGTCATCAGGTCGTTCTTCTGTGTTGCTCACTGCTGTAGCAATAAGCCCCTGATATCTGGTCTTAATTTCTGGCTCTCTCAGCTTGTAGGTCCTAATGCTCATTTCTCCTGCTCGTTTACTTGGTTTCTTGCGTGATGTTGGGCAGTTCCTAGGCTGAGCAACTCTTTCAGTTGTTCTTTTGATTGTTAGCAGGTAGTGATCACTTCCAATCTCTGGCCCCCTCCAGACTCTTGCATCTCGGACATATCTGAATGAGCTTCTCCGAACAATGGCATAGTCGATCACTGACTTCTCATTCTTGGTTGGTTCACATCTAGTGTATGCATGTATGCGCTTATGGGGGAACTTTGTGTTTGTAATGATCAGATTCTGCTCACTGCAGAATCTAAGGAGTCGCTTTCCATTGTCATTGAGAGTATCTTCTCCATATCTTCCGATAACTCCACCCCATCTAGCATGGTCATTTCCAACTCTGGCATTAAAATCTCCGAGCATAATAACTTCATCTAGGCAGTCATCCACTGTCCTTTGAAGCAGCTCGAAGAATTCCTCCTTGACCTCTGCTCTCTCATCCTCATTTGGCCCATACACTATGACCAGGTTGACTATGGTTTCTCCTTCTTTTAGTTTTACAACCATAATGCGCTCCGAGACAAAGTTCCATCCCTTGATACTATCTTTTTGATTTTGGGCCACAATGCAACCCACGCCCCCTTTAGCTCTTTCAGATATGGGTACACCCTAGTTGCAGTAAACTTTTAAAATAATTTTTCAGAACTTCTTGACAGATTTTAGATGAGATAAGACACTAATCATTTGTGTCTAGGTTGATATTTCACGTGGTGGTCACAATTTGTGAGTGTTATGTATAGTATTTTAAATGAATGAACAGTGCAGCACCCCCAATGACAACCCCCTGGAACCGCCACTGGCTACCACTACAGTTAGTCCGCTTACAGGAAGCTTTCACACGCTCTTGTAGTGGTGGTTTCTGTAGCAATGTGTTTTATATGATGAGGTTGCCAGCCAGCCTCATGCACGAATCGGAAATACAGTCCCCCCCCCCCCCCTACATTCATTTCAACCTCTTACAACTATTAATGGCTATCATTTCTTACTTTTAGCAATAAATATTGTATTACTAGTGTAAAAGCCCGTCATAAGACGGGAATTAAATTCAAAAGCACCAATACCTAACGGCAATTTTACTTATTCAAAAGTATTTTTTTAAAACCACTGTGCATCACCACAGTACACGAACTACGTAGCAGCAGCGAGGATCCCAATGTGTGTATACGGGATCACACATTCTATAAATATATTTTTGTGCACACCGTCATTTGCGCATTCTTCTTTGGTAAGTGTACTATTTTCTGGAGAGTACATATAAGGGAAACAATACAATTAATGTCTAACTTTCAACCAAAGTTGCATCCCTTAGCGTTACGCACTGACAGAAAAAGCTGGGATTTTATATATAGGATTGTACAGGTCTGTTTAGCAATACATTTTCATGAATGAAAGGCAATCCATTGTATAGTATAGTAGCCCTTTCAGTCTTAATTGACTTTGCGAAGGCGCTCTTGGAGTTACAGCCCTCAGCTACTTTTTACCAGGTGTTCCTTTCGTGGTGTTCTTTTCTCTTCTACTTGTTCTGACAGCTTCTTTTCGCTAAATCTGAGGTGGCGCCGCAGGGAGCATCGCCACTTGGTGCAATAGGAAGCTGCATCTTCCCAGTGCAAGGCATAGTAAATTGCTCTCTTCTTACTGTAGTACTGTCTTGTGGCGGCTTTATGGGCTATATACGGAGTTCAGAAGTACCGAGCAATCGACATTATCGGACCACCAATTCCTCTTATGTTCATAAGGAGTTTTACCGTAAGTTATTTTAATTTAAACAGTCTTAACAACTTCCTCTCTAGTATCTCGTTGCGAAGACGTATGATCTTCTGTTATTGATTAAACTGCATTAAGACGAGGTCTCAATACACTTTTATGTTTTGTCTTTTGTCATGCTTTTTCCTGTCTCAAGCAGCGTCCTAACGTTTCCTTATGCATTTGTTTCGTGCGGTCAATTAACGCTTCTTTTAAGTGCTTGCTTCTTAAAATAAGCCAGTCCTTAGAAGTTTGGTTTCGGAAAAAGTAGAATGTCTCTAGACTACGTATAAAGTGTTGTGTTGAGCGCTTGGAAATGGATAATGGCCGAATACTATCACTTACCAAGAACTACTTACTCCGACTAACCAAGATTACATGCACACCATCATAGCTGGCAGACGCTGGAGTTGGGTTGGTGACGTCCTGAAAAGAGACCCCGATGCCATCACAAGAACAGCTATGCTATGGACCCCCGATCGAATGCGAAAGAGAGGCCGACCAAAAACAACTTGGCGGAGAACTGTGGAGGCCGAGATGCAAAGATGGAACCAGAGCTGGGGCACTGTACAAAGGATAGCTGCCGACCGAACAGAGTAGAAGCTAATTTGTTGCTGCTCTACTAGACGCCACAAGGCGTGACGGCCACTGACTGCTTTGACAATCAGGGGCTAAGGATCAAAGAAGAAAGAATATATTATTGGAATTGTACCTAGTGTTGTTGGGACGACATATTTGGAAGTGGCAAATAAAATGTAAGTTGGATCATTCCAGTGAAAGTTACGTTATATGTTGGGAAGATGAGTTGGTCGCAAGTTGATTCAACTGAATTACTTTGTGCCGCATAATTGTTGACTACACCTACAGACTAACCCTCACCTAACAGACTGGTAATACTTATTCTTTTTCTCTTTCTTCTTCTCCTCCGTCTGCTCTTCTTTCTACTCCTCATCCTCCTTCTTCTTCTTCTTCTTCTTCTTCCGCTCTCGACGTCTGCTTTAGTTTGTTAAAAAAAAACAGCAGTGGTCAGCTAGATGCCATGTGTATCGCCACAGAGTATTTCCAGGAATGGAACTAGTGACGGCCATATGTACTTTCTCTGTTCCTCATGTGTTGAGCACCTTTGAAGCACATGTTCAGTCTTTTTTTTATCGGTGCCATGGTTACACTCTGCAGTAATTCATGTCTTTAGTCATACCATTGCAATCCTATTCCGTGGAAGCTCAAATCTACAACAGTGTGACGGTATTGCCTCCCCTGCTTTGCAGTAGGGGTCCAACAATGGCTAAAACTCAAGAGGATCTAATATGGGCTTCAGAGGTATCTACCTTCGCAAAAGATTACTCTTGGCAGAGATGTAGATAGTAGGGTAATGACACTTCTATTGCAAAGGGAGTGTTCACAAGATATTTAGATAAGCGAGAACAATGCTGATTTGGCTGAGCACGTTAATTCTAGAATCTGCCGACAACTTTTGTGAAGGAATTAAGCACTTATTAATTTCAGCTCGTTCAAGCCACCACCCCTGATTTACTCAGTGGAATTCTTTTTATTCTGGTATATATCTGTTTAGAGGGTGTGTTGTAAATTGACTGAGATAAACATGCAGTAACTTTAAAATGATTAAATCGAAGTTAAATTTATAACATTACAAATAACAAAATTTAATAATCACTTCAGGTTTTAACAGTTTGAAAATAAATTGAATAGTTTAAAAGAAAGGGTTCATCATTGATAGATAATAGAATTCTTATGAAGGAAGTTCCCTTATGCAGCGTATATTTTCACTTAGCTGCCAATAGTAGTTTCTGCTCCCGCTGGTGGGTTGGTTCGCTTTACACTGCTCACACTCGTCGCTGGTCAAGGTTAAAGGCGCAGCACGTTCTTTGAACGTCAAGGAGTAACGGTCAAGCTGGTCCTGTGTCTGTTTAAAAGATCCTCTTAGGATGGCGTCTCGCACAACGTCAGTCCACTTCTACCTTCACTTGGTTCCAGAGATAGTACGTTCTGCTGGTACCACCAATAACTATGATAAAGAATAGAAACGAAACGCTCTTCTGAGTATTGCGTTTTCCAACCCATGGTTACGGGTCCCTATCTTCCCATTCCACCATCCCATTTATCTCTGAATTTACCCTCGATGAGAATTAAATTTAATCCCTCGGGATAAAACTTCCTTTACATTTAAATAGAATAGCTTTAGCTTTATCTTAAGTTTAAACGAAAAGGTTAATAATACAGATAGAATATGTTTACATTTACATTTCCACTGAAGGAAAAGTGTTCACAATATAAATTGATATATGTTTTCATTTATGTTTAAACTGAGTTGAAAAGTTTGAAACTTTCATTAACTTTAAAATGAATATTTTCACATAGACATTTACACTGGTTTAAAGCTTGAAAACGTACATTAATTTTAAAGTGAATATGTTTATGTGGACATTTAAACTGCTTTGAAACTGCAAGTATTTATACTTAGAATGTACATCATTTCTTTCATCTTTTCCTCCCTGCTCCATAGGAACTTGGGACTACTTTATGCTTTTAGTTCTAATTAAGAAACTAGCAATAAAGCAATCACCAGCCCGTGCAGTGGTGGTTCATTAATCATCATTCTATACGCTGAGGTTGCCAGCCTCAAATGACGTGGACATCCATTAGCGATTTTCACACATTAAACTTCACATGGTAATATACATATATATGTGATTTCACATGTTAGTAATAAAATATAGAATGTAAAATCACAACTTACGCCAATCCTGGCTCACAGACATTTTGCTCAGATGAATAAGAGAGACTTGAATAGGCTTCTTACACGCGTCTGTGGTGTCGTTAATTTAATACTCTCTGACTTCGTATGTGGTCCTTCAGTTTCCTCATTCCCGGTTTCCTTATTTAATATGAAAGAGATTTCCTGGGCTATGAAGGTCCGTCCCAAATTCTCCAATAAAAGGTCCAAGCTGATAAAAGGAAATTCTGAATTCTAGGCTTCACTCTAGCAAGGTCTGGTATCTTGGCAAGCGATCTTCACAGTGGAATAACACTGAAACGTGTCAGGTTATATTCCCGGTCTCCCACGCAACTGTTTGTTATCGAGTTAAATAAACGCTCCAATCATTTCCAAACAGGCAGGTGAGGGTGTGGTACTTTCAAAATATTCCACGTGAAATAAGGTGCGTACAGCAAAAGGTCGTATTACCATATATAGGTAAGGTAAAGGTAAAGGATCCCATTACACGCCCATTGAGGCATACTGGGAATATGGTGTTAGTCCCATATTTTCTTGACCATCGGCACACTAGGGGTGATGTGGTCAGCATCACGCCGGCCGCCTTAACCTTCCCAGAAGTTGCTCTGGTACCCAGTTGGGGCTGGGTCGACCCAGGAGCCGTTTGCAGCCTAAAAAAAATCCCACCTCATCTGCGGATCGAAACATAGACCACTGAGCTAGGAAGCCAGTGCACTAACCACTATGCTACCGCACCATATATGGCAATAAGATAAACGATGCCTTGTGTACAGACTCGCGAACATGTCGTTAACCTCATATGACAACGTGTTCCAAAAGTAACCATTCATTAAATTATCAGAAAGTAATCTCTTATCTGTGTCTGTCCATCAGTTGTCTCCACGTATTCCAAGCTTTGGTGATGCGCACCCGTCTTATCGGTGATTAGGCAGATAGCGCCTGGCGATGTACGTGTTAATCTGCCACGGCCAAGCTTGGTACAAGGGAATTTTACCAACCTGCCTCTCGTAATATTATTTCTACATCTCCTTGCAAATGTGAGGTGTTTATCATCCACAAGGAGTGTCAGATAACAGACAAGACACAATATACTGAAAAAAAGTGAAAGAATACTTGAAAATATAAACTATCTTCTACATAGTATAGAAAGAAAGAAAGAAAGGGCGACAATTGAAAGCATGCAATAAAATCAATACAGAAAATGCACCGATTACTGCCGGAGTGAAACAAAGATCGAGATGAGTCGCCCCATTCTGTTACAGACAGTCTGTATCTTAAAGGTTGTCATTTTTTAAATGATACCGTTATAGTAAAATGTATTAAATCTCCCTGCGAGACTTACAGGCAATATGCGGAAGATACAATATTTTATTCTATATAATGTTGTCTTTCTTCTTCTTTGATCCTTAGCCGCCGACCACCAAAGCAGTCAGTGGCCATCATGCCCAGTGGCGTCTTGTAGGGCAACAACAAACTGATTCCACTTTGCTCGGTCGGTGGCCATCCTTCGTACAGTGCCCCAACTCTGGTTCATTCTTTGCATCCCAGCCTCCACAGTCCTCCGCCAAGTTGTTTTTGGTCGGCCTCTCTTTCGTTCTCCTTCAGGGGTCCATAGCATAGCTGTTCTTGTGATGGCATCGGGGTCTCTTCTGAGGACATGGCCAACCCAGCTGAAGCGTCTGCCAGCTATGATGGTGTGCATATCCTCTTGCTTGCTACGAGTAAGCAGATCTTGGTTGGTGATGGTATTCGGCCAAAAGATTCGGTGAATTTTTCTCAGGCATGTTGTGTGAAAAGAGGACAATTTCAACATTTCCTTCTCTGTAACTCTCCAGCATTCCGCACCATAGAGAAGCACAGAAAGTACACAGCTCTGATATAATCTTAATTTTGTGATTGTGCTGTACTGAGAGGACTTCCAGATGTTGTTTAGACTAAAAAAGGCTTTTCTTGCTTTGTTCATTCTGTTGTTGATGTCTTTGCTTGCTCCGCCGTCTGGTGTTACGATGCATCCTAGGTATGTGAAGGTGTCTGTTCCAGTTGCTGATTCCTTACTGATATGGGCTCAGGGTTGCTTACATTGAGCGTCATGACCTCTGTCTTCTTTAGATTGATGTTCAAGCCCACCTGCTGGCTATACTTATTAAGTCTATCCGTTTTTTCCTGGATGTGTTGATGTGAATGTGCTAGTAGTTGAATGTCATCTGCACATTCCAGATCTTCCAATGTAGAAAATGTAGTCCATCTTATTCCTCTTGGACTGCCCTCTGTTGTCTGGCGCATCACCCAGTCTATGACTGTTAAAAATAGAGTGGTTGATAAGGGGCATCCCTGTCGTACTCCTGTCTTCACCTCAAAGGTTAGGTTGCTCTGCCCAACGCTACACGTAAAATTGGCATAGAGGCTTTTTATGATTGACACTATGCAGCTTGGAATTCCATAAGGGACCCAAAGACGCAGCAATAGAGAATGCAGTCAGCGACCCATAGCTTGACTGCTTTCGTCAGGGTCAGCGAACCAGAGCTGACCAAGACCCTACTCCACCTCCACGTGGTGGTCCTGGAAACAGGCTGCATCACTGCAGTCTGGCTGAGGGTGTAGGGATCGAGGAGGGAAGGCAAACCCGGTCCCAACAAATGCCGTGCTGAAGTCGGATGTGTTGGCCGAAAGGCGCAGATATCGCTGCACCGCTGTAAACAGACACAACGCAACCAACGTCCTTTTCAGGACGAACGAGGAAGAAGAAGAAGAAGAATGCCATAAGCCCTCAGTATTTTCCATAAACTGTCCCTATGTATAGTGTCAAAAGCCTTTTCAAAATCAACGAAATTAATGTACAGCTGTATAATGTTGTAATCACTGCAAAAAATAATGTTTGTATGTGTTTTTTGCAAGCTCTTCGCAATGAAGGAACAAATTTGAATTGCAAAGTAGTGGTTTTAGGAGAGAAATATCACATGGAAAACAACAGCCGAATTTTATTTTCTAGTCTAATCATCTGCTTCTTCCGCCATTTTCTAGTTTTTAATTGAAAGCCAAATAAACACATTTCTTTTAAAACAAATCTTAAAATAGAAACAGCATCTGTTAATTAATATAATCCTTTCTGGCAAGTCTCGTGTTTAAAATGACAGATTGGGCAGAACGCCATTGCGTTTGCATGCTAAATTACTTTTAGAGAGTTATACTTTGTTATTGTAAACCGTGGATTAAGTTTCATTGGCGCGATTCTCAAAGACGGTAATGTTTGGAAATGTCTACTTTCGACCAAGCAGAAGAAAATAAATTATCTGATGCTACATAGTGGTGTGGGGGGAAGGGGGGGGGGAAGAGAGGGGGGGGGGGTTGTTGTGAAATGGAACACAGGAGGAAGGATGATGTTACATGGTGGGGAACTAAAGGAAAATATTTGGAGGGAACAGAATGAAGAGATATTCGGAGGGAACAGAAGGAAGAGATACTTGGAGGGAACAGAAGGAAGAGATACTTGGAGGGAACAGAAGGAAGAGATACTTGGAGGGAACAGAAGGAAGAGATACTCGGAGGGAACAGAAGGAAGAGATACTCGGAGGGAACAGAAGGAAGGTGTTGTATGGACGGAACGGTAGGAAGGTGTTGTATGGACGGAACGTTAGGAAGGTGTTGTATGGACGGAACGTTAGGAAGGTGTTGTATGGACGGAACGACAGGAAGGTGTTGTTTGGACGGAACGGTAGCAAGGTGTTAATGGACGGAACGGTAGGAAGGTGTTGTTTGGACGAAACGGTAGGAAGGTGTTGTATGGGCGGAACGTCAGGAAGGTGTTGTATGGACGGAACGTTAGGAAGGTGTTGTATGGACGGAACGGTAGGAAGGTGGTGTATGTACGGAACGGTAGGAAGGTGTTGTTTGGACGGAACGGTAGGAAGGTGTTGTATGGACGGTACGGTAGGAAGGTGTTGTATGGACGGAACGGTAGGAAAGTGTTGTTTGGACGGAACGGTAGGAAGATGTCACATTATGGGGAACAAAAGGATGGCATTCAAAGGAAACAGAGGGAAGTTGTTATTTGGTGGATTTTTTTTTTTTTGGTTTAAAAAAGGTGATGAGGAAGATGAGAGTGCACTTAATAGCTGACCATTATTGCCTCTGCTCTTCCACCATCTTGGTCTACCCTGTTCTAACTAAGATTTGGTTATAATTAGGGTATTTAATGTACTTTTATTTTTGGTTTTGTATTTAGATAACTATTGTCTTTTGCAGTTGATGGTTTTAATTTATATTAGTATTTCTTCTTTTTAAGTCTTGTTTTTTGTTTGTTTGTTACTTCATTGTCTTTCCTTGCACTATGAGTAGTCAATAATTTTGTTTTTCTTTAATGGTTTGTTAGTTTTTGTTGATTATTTTTCTATGTTGGATTAATTTCTTTTCTGGAGTATTATTATTGTTATTCTTATCACTAATATTGTCACTGTTATTAACCTTATATGTTTTCCTTTGTTTTGTGTATATATCGTTTTAGTATTGATTTGGCTTCCCCTGGGGCATCTATAATTAAAACCTTATCACCTGTCATGTCTATATTGTGATTTCGAAAGTATGTTTTTAATTCTATCCTCTGTTGCTCTACTTTATACAGTGGATCAGGTAGTGGTCTATGCCATTTTCTTCCTGACATTCTAGGCAGTGTGGTTCCTCTATCATAAAGTATGCTGCACAGAGAGGGAGACGTCACTGCTCTTTGTTCAAGGGTACCTTTAATTCTTCTCTGACCTGGCACGTCCTTGTTTCTTTTGGCAGTTTGAACGCGTGTCTGCCTTTACTACTGTCCTTCCATGTTGTCTTCCATTCCTTGTTTATGGTTAGCTTCACATGGCTTTTAATCTCCGATTTTCCAAGCCCTGCTATTATATTGTTTTTACTTATTCTTCCATTTTTGGCAGTCTGGCCTGCCATCTCGTTACCAGCTATACTTATGTGTGCTGGAACCCACACTAGCCTCACACTGCATCCTCTGTTCCCTAGTGATGTATTAATTGCAAGAATTTCTTCCTTTATGTCTGGCCTGCTGCATTTACCTGGGCGTTCTAGTGCTTGTAGTGATGACAGTGAGTCTGTAAATATCGTTACTGTTTCTGGCGGATTATCTTCGATTATTTGTAGACTTTTTAGAATCGCTACCATCTCTACGGTAAAAATCGAAGCCCCTCCAGTTACAATGTAACTCTTTTTAATTCCCCACTGTGGTATAACTACTCCTGCACCTAGTTACCCACTATCACCCTTGGACCCATCTGTGTAAACCGCCAGGCTTTGTTTTGTAAGTTGATTTATGAACTCTCTACTTATCATTTTGGCTTCCTTATCTTCTATGTTTTGTTTAATCTTTTCAGTGAGTGTGTAGTCTATGATTTGTGCTTTTAGTTCCCAGGGAGGTATTGTTCTTCTATATGTATTACTATTATTAATTGTGTTTGACAGTTCTTTGAACTGTATTAGATCTTCCATAGTTTTCCACCCTGTTGGATATCTATCAGTATTCAAGGGGACGTCCCATACACTTGGTTTATATGGTGGGGAACAGAAGGAAGTTGTTATATGGTGGGGAACAGAAGGAAGTTGTTATATGGTGGGGAACAGAAGGAAGTTGTTATATGGTGGGGAACAGAAGGAAGTTGTTATATGGTGGGGAACAGAAGGAAGTTATTATATGGTGGGGAACAGAAGGAAGTTGTTATATGGTGGGGAACAGAAGGAAGTTGTTATATGGTGGAGAACAGAAGGAAGTTGTTATATGGTGGGGAACAGAAGGAAGTTGTTATATGGTGGGGAACAGAAAGAAGTTGTTATATGGTGGGGAACAGAAAGAAGTTGTTATATGGTGGGGAACAGAAAGAAGTTGTTATATGGTGGGGAACAGAAGGAAGTTGTTATATGGTGGGGAACAGAAGGAAGTTGTTATATGGTGGGGAACAGAAAGAAGTTGTTATATGGTGGGGAACAGAAAGAAGTTGTTATATGGTAGGGAACAGAAGGAAGTTGTTATATGGTGGGGAACAGAAGGAAGTTGTTATATGGTGGGGAACAGAAAGAAGTTGTTATATGATGGGGAACAGAAAGAAGTTGTTATTTGGTGGGGAACAGAAGGAAGTTGTTATATGGTGGGAAACAGAAGGAAGTTGTTATATGGTGGGGAACAGAAAGAAGTTGTTATATGGTGGGGAACAGAAAGAAGTGATTATATGGTGGGGAACAGAAAGAAGTTGTTATATGGTGGGGTACAGAAAGAAGTTGTTATATGGTGGGGAACAGAAGGAAGTTGTTATATGGTGGGGAACAGAAAGAAGTTGTTATATGGTGGGGAACAGAAAGAAGTTGTTATATGGTGGGGAACAGAAAGAAGTTGTTATATGGTGGGGAACAGAAGGAAGTTGTTATATGGTGGGGAACAGAAGGAAGTTGTTGTATGGTGGGGAACAGAAGGAACATGTGTGGACCAACAGAAGGAAGTTGTCACCATAGAGATAACATTAAATTAAATATATCGAGGGGTTAAATAAACACGGTAAGGTAGTTCAACATGAGATACTGCCGTAGAAGAATGAAGTGTTAGATACGTCACATTGCCAAGTCTCAGCTTTATGAGATGACAGGGGTGACTGGTTCCCTTCCGTGCTGCCTTTGCCTTCTCTAACTTAAGAGCAGAGTCAGGTACCTATTTACAGCTGGGTAAACTGGAGCGTGACGCTAACATGTTTTGAACCCGGCAACTTTGCCTGGTGAAGCAATCATTCTAACCAGGCTTGTAATGGACAGGTAGTTAACACTTACAACATGCACATGATGATAGTTACCTTGATCAGATATTCATTCATTCATCACAATTTAGATGTGGATATCTCTCCTAGATGCGTAGGCCTTGAACAAAAGTAGGTCAACACTTCCTGTCCCTGGGCCTTCAGCTCAATGTCTTTGCGTGTCTTCCTCAATCCTTTTATGCCTGTCTCCAATTCTCTGCTCTGTGTGTTCTTTGACCTCCATTTACCTGTCATTACCTGGGGATTCCAGAGCAAGGTCTGTCTTGTAATACTATCAACAGGTATCTTTAGTGTGTGTCCTATCTATCGCCAGCGTTGCCTTCTCATTTCTTGTTCCACTGTCACTCGTCTTGTTCCACTGTCACTCGTCTTGTTCCACTGTCACTTGTCTTGTTCTTGTCATTAGTTCCACTGTCACTCGTCTTGTTCTTGTCATTAGTTCCACTGTCACTTGTCTTGTTCCACTGTCACTCGTCTTGTTCCACTGTTACTTGTCTTGTTCTTGTCATTAGTTCCATTGTCACTTGTCTTGTTCTTGTCATTAGTTCCACGGTCACTTGTCTTGTTCTTGTCATCAGTTCCACTGTCACTCGTCTTGTTCCATTGTCACTCGTCTTGTTCCACTGTCACGCGTCTTGTTCAACTGTCACTCGTCTTGTTCAACTGTCACTCGTCTTAACTGTCACTCGTCTTGTTCTTGTCATTAGTTCCACTGTCACTCGTCTTGTTCTTGTCATTAGTTCCACTGTCACTCGTCTTGTTCTTGTCATTAGTTCCACTGTCACTCGTCTTGTTCTTGTCATTAGTTCCACTGTCACTTGTCTTGTTCTTGTCATTAGTTCCACTGTCACTTGTCTTGTTCTTGTCATTAGTTCCACTGTCACTTGTCTTGTTCTTGTCATTAGTTCCACTGTCACTCGTCTTGTTCTTATCATTAGTTCCACTGTCACTTGTCTTGTTCTTGTCATTAGTTCCACTGTCAATTGTCTTGTTCTTGTCATTAGTTCCACTGTCACTCGCCTTGTTCTTGTCATTAGTTTCACTGTCACTTGTCTTGTTCTTGTCATTAGTTCCACTGTCACTTGTCTTGTTCTTGTCATTACTTCCACTGTCACTCGTTTCGTTCTTGTCATTAGTTCCACTGTCACTCGTCTTGTTCTTGTCATTAGTTCCACTGTAACTTGTCTTGTTCTTGTCATTAGTTCCACTGTCACTCGTCTTGTTCTTGTCATTAGTTCCATTGTCACTTGTCTTGTTCTTGTCATTAGTTCCACTGTCACTTGTCTTGTTCTTGTCATCAGTTCCACTGTCACTCGTCTTGTTCCATTGTCACTCGTCTTGTTCCACTGTCACTCGTCTTGTTCCACTGTCGCTCGTCTTGTTCCACTGTCACTCGTCGTGCTCCACTCTCGCTCGTCTTGTTCCACTGTCACTGGTCATGTTCAACTGTCACTTGCCTTGTTCCACTGTCACTCGTCTTGTTCCACTGTAACTCGTCCTGTTCCACTGTCACTCGTCGTGTTCCACTCTCAATCGTCTTGTTGCACTGTCACTCGTCTTGTTCAACTGTCACTCGTCTTGTTCTACTGTCACTCGTCTTGTTCCACTGTCACTCGTCTTGCTCCACTGTCACACGTCGTGTTCTACTCTCACTCGTCTTGTTCCACTGTCACTCGTCTTGCTCCACTGTCACTTGTCTTGTTCTTGTCATCAGTTCCACTGTCACTTGTCATGTTCTTGTCATTAGTTCCACTGTCACTTTTCTTGTTCTTGTCATCAGTTCCACTGTCTCTTGTCATATTCTTGTCATTAGTTCCAATGTCACTTGTCATATTCTTGTCATTAGCTCCACTGTCACTTTTCTTGTTCTTGTTTACAGTTCCACTGTCACTTAACATATTCTTGTCATTCGTTCCACTGTCACTTGTCATATTCTTGTCATTAGTTCCACTGTCTCTTGTCATATTCTTGTCATTAGTTCCAATGTCACTTGTCATGTTCTTGTCATTAGTTCCACTGTCACTTGTCTTGTTCTTGTCAAAAGTTCCATACTAACGATCTTGTCATTCTATTACAATTCTTCTTTTTTACGCAAGCACTCATTTATGAATGTCTGTAGCTCCTTGATTATTGTCTTAGTTGTTCTCCATGTTTCAGAGCTATACAATAGGACTGTTGTGACATTTTAGTTGAAAGTTTTTAATGTTTTTTTTTATTTTTGAATTTTATTTATCTTGACCTTGGTTAGTAAACAGTGCGCATTAACCATTAATTAATGACCTCACAATTTACAAACCTGCGCTATTTTAAACCACAACATTTAGGGTTATGCGAGTAAGTTACCCGCCAAAATATGAAGGGACACAATTATGTCGTACTCTGTCTGCTGCGTGCCCTCATGGCGCGCACTAAATTCCTGGTGGTTATTTCATTCATGTTTACTTTGCTTCACAAGTACGGAAACACGGAAACAGTGTGGCACGAAAGCATAGAAGCTTCATCTGTGATGCTTCAATTGCTAAATATATAAATGTATATGGTTGAGACACTTATTGATACTTACCTGAAGTGATTAAAATGAGTGGGAATAATTCTAGAATTTTTTTAGCCGAAAAACAACAGAGGTGGCAATATTTCTAAAACAGCATCAGCGCTATGAAGTGTAGTGGGAACAAAATGCACGTCATTTCAACAGACGCGCAATTTAGTTCTCATTTCCCCCCCCCCCCCCCCCCCCAAAAAAAAAAATGCGCCTTGAGAAATATTTAAAAATATTTGGTGTGAAAAGATGAGACTAAATTGAAGATAGGATTAGTGAATTAAAAGTTTTAATGTTTAGTACATGTTGTGGCAAAAGATGTTTATAATACTTTGTAGAATTGACACCACGCAGGCTTATTGACCAATCAAATGTCGCGCAAACACGGGGCGAGCCGACGCGAGCAAGTTGCTTTAGGCAAAATGGAAATTTTGAAGAATATTGGTTTGTGTTAGACTGGTCATCGATCAGAAGAGACATTAGGGACCAGAAAGGAGTTATTGTGAAAAGGATTTCACCTTTGATTCCAGGAGAGGACTGTGAATAAATTGATATAAGGAACAACGGTAGGAGTTTAGCATTTATTTAGATAAATGCTGTTACTTGTGTCAGTACTTGAGTTGAAAGCATGTAAACCCACATCTGCTGAGCATAGCAAATTAAAGAAGTGATAAATCGTAGAAATACATATGTAGGAAGATAGATCTAAGTCTGCTGAACAAAACAAGATAGGTTGGGACAGGATCGCTTATATACAAGCTGAGAATGACGCAGGAAAAGTTTCAAGAAAAGCACAACACAACAAAAACCATCGGTTCGATAAGAAAGTCTCAGGCCAAGTTTTAGACTGTACGTCATGCTCTCTCTGCCGAACGAGGTGGCCTATTGGAAGGGGGATCGCAAAATTGAAAGAGGGACACTGAAAAAAGTTTTGAAGCAGACTGGATGCAGAGTTTGCCACTACGCCTTTGCAATCTACAGTTGTGTACAGCCTGCCAAGGCATTAATGTCCAATGTGTTTTCTGAAGTCTGAGAGTAAGCTGCATTTTGATAACTATCATGCATATATTTTATTTATTGCATGTTAATATATGATGTGTATTAATTGTCTGTAGATGCTAGGAATTGCATCAGCTTATTTCAAATTGTACCTGATGTGAAGGATCAACCATATTCAGGAAATTATAAGGCCTGTGATTAATATTCGGAAGCATCAAACTAAAATATTAAAGGATGTACAGGAGTGGATAAAACCAGATGATTGTTAATACTTATAACCCATTGAAATGTTTATGCTAGTACTGTATTACTGAAATTATGTCCTTGCTTACTATGACTTTATGACCTCGACATCTGATGACTGACTGGTCTGACATCTGTGCTAGTCACATATAAATCTAGCAGATACTAGCCTAGACCGATATGTTGTTTCAGGTTTCACGTGAAAGCCAAACCATACTGTCAGTATCAGAAACCTGTGTTCATCAGTGGCAATCCCATAAAAGTGCAGGAACCCAAAGTGTGAACTACAGCTGGTTCTTGGTACCCCTACTGTTGGGTCTGCCAAGACTTGATAACTGCAGTGACAGTTCAGTGTCAACTGCATCAAGACTCCAAGTTAAGTGTCTATAAGGCACTGACAGAAACAATATATGAACCAACAGCTATTATATTATTACAGGAGCAGGTCAGTTGATGACAATCTTGGTCAAAGGACTAAAAGAACAGTGATACTAGTAATAATAACTCAAGTATTCATTAACTTCACTAGCCAAGAGGATAGTATTTCAGATCCTGAAATGTAAAGGACAGTACTGTCGTAGAGATAGGTTGTGGGTTATTTTTGGCCCGTCTGAGTAGAGTGGAGGGTGACAGGTACGTGAGAAAGGTGTGAGAAATAGATTTCACGGGTGGTAGCTTAAGGAACAAAATATGTCTATGGAATGAGTAAGTTTCTCTATTCCAGCCTATCTATACGACTATAATTTAGTACAAGACAACCTTGCCCTCCTCATACATATAAATATAAGTTTACACACATACACAGCTATGTGACAATAAGACACACAAACGTGAAAAAACTGCGGTTACTTGGGTATGGGTCTGACTAACACACAAAGGTAAGTTTTTTGTTGTTTATTATCATTAAACTTGACAACACCAATATCAAAAGAAAGATCAAATAAAATCAGATTGACATACATATGAAATAGCAGAATAAATGTGCCCTCCCATAATGGAGAAAAGAACCCAAAAAGTTAATAACCCAAAGGTCGAAGGTTAGCACTATGTTACAGAGTAGACAGTAAAGTAACTAAGTTCCTACTATATGCTACCCAGTAAAGTAAACAAGTTTAAGCAAATCCAAATGTTGGTAAATTCCCTGTAACAAAGAAAAAAAATTCACTCTCTCTCTTTCATACAGTAGCCACTCAATCACTCTTACCTACTCTTGGTGATATCCCTTGGAATTACAATTTTTCCTGAACATATATAGAAAGTCAGGTTCATTTCCCAAATTGGCCCCAGTCCATCCTCTAACAAACAAAGACTAGTAAGGTGAACGCCGAATCTGGTGTTTTTGTTTTCCTGGATGAACAAATTGTCACCGCCAATAGTTGATGTAGGAGCGTGCTCTTGGGGTTCACAGTTAAAAGAAACAAATACTTCCAGTATTGGGAAACATCTGGTTGCTAAAAAAAAGTTACAATTGATAAATGATGATAATCCTATCGGCTGACTCTATGTTAGAGTGCCGATTCTGAAACAGCGTAAATTTCTGGATGCTTCGCTTGAATACGACTGTCAGAAGTCGGGAATAAATGTTATCTTTTGTACACCCCAGTGGGCTGATAAAATTGAAACAATATTGCTGGGTTTGGTAAGTCCAGCTAAATTACTTTTAGTGTCAGAACTGTTCTCATGTATCTTTGGCGCGTACGCATATAACGAAGATCGGTACCGCTCAAACCAATTTGAGGCACAGGTAGCTAACAGTAAAATTTCCCAGACCAAAACAAACAAAAGAAAAGACCGCTGGACGCTCTTGTGGTCAGGTCTGCGAAGAATATATGAACATTTACATTAAAAAATGCTACTGTCCTATGAAACTATATACACACAGACAGGGACAAGACGATCTCTCCTCCACTCCGTCAGTCCTGATTAAACTTAAAAGGCACACGGTGTTTTCCTTTACGTCTACGCGGCCAGACTTCTCTAGCGCTGAGTTTTAGGTCAGATGGAGTTATGCAACTCACCCGCCCCTGCTCGCGCCGAACGATCAGCGTACAATGTCAGTTATCACAAACTATCGCCGGTCGTTAAGTAGCTATTTATTTGGTCGGCGTCTGATAGTTTAGTCGTATGAAATTAAATAATAGGCACTTATAATAAATACGCACAATGGAATAAAACGTGAATTATTTTTTTTTACTATCAGTCGCGCCTAGCATATAAACCAGTCAGCTAAAACCGTCTCTTCTTGTGTGAGAAACCGTGTGGTGAAAATTAACATTATAACTGAACCTCTGGTATGAAATAGCTACGCGTTATTTTATTTCACTATTTAAACAGCTAGAAAATATAAGTGAATTATAATGGTAAAAGCTAACACTTTTAATTGGTAAAAGCTAACACTTTTAAACACGTAAGCACTAATTTCTATTACCAGAAATCAGAATTAAAAATCCCCACGAATTGCTAATAAAACATTTAGCAAAATGGTTCTAGAACTGCGTGCTTAGACTATCTAAAAATTCTGAGTGACAACTGATAGCAGGTTTAAGAAAACATAGTTTATATATCATTACATTTCTCTGATCTATCGATGATGTTACTTTTCACGTTACTATGTGTAACGAAGAATCAGAAACAGAGTTGCAAGATAAAGGCTTTACGGCCAGTCTTCCGTCGAGCGCTTTCGACCGGCATCAAAAGACTTATTACGTGTAACGGGTTTTCTCTGTACGAATGCCCGCTTCTGAAGATCAAAGAGCCCAGGGGTTTCTGACTTCCCCTGAGTACGAACTTCAAAAGATTCTATGTTTTTCACGTGCAGTCTGTCAGGTATCGTATGATTGACAGATAAGCTTCGCGTGAGAAGACGAGGTAAACAAACCTGATTCGCTACCTGTTTTGACGGGCAGGTCACGAAAGTTTGTAAACACTTCATTGCTTATGTTCAAAGAAAAGAGGCGTGACGAAAAAGTACGCTTGTGTAAGTAAACACAGGCAGAAAATGCATGGTTTTGCTGGCAACCCATAGCACGCTACGAGATTACAAAAGACTGTCAGATTACTGTAGGCTCTTTTCCCATTATACGTCACAGGTACTATTAATTAAATTGCAAAGTGACTTTTGTTTAACACTCTTTTTCAATGAGGAAAGAACATTCCTACAAACACTCTAGATAAGACATAACATTAATTTTGTATATATTTTTTGAATATTTTATTACTCTTTTCCAAACAGCAGAAAAAGAAAACTAATATAAATATTAAATAATTCATTAGTTGTACCTGAGGACTTGTTTACTTTTTACCATTTGTGTTTAAAGTTTTCGTTCATTTCATTTATCCCCTAGTATTAATTTATCATAGGATAGTTGTGGGGAGGAGACACCTTAAATCCTGGTACTACTTCTTACCATCTGGGCCAGGATTTTCACAGTCTGATTATTCCTATGACAACGATACACCAGTGCTTATTTCTAAGACTGGGGTATTACTTTTAAGGCCAGAACTCTTAAAACTCTTAGACTGGCATTCTATCCTGGTATTACCTGATACACCTGGATATCTTATCTATTACTTACATAATCAAAAACCTCTCGTCACACATGCTATGGGCTAATAAGGGCATGCGGAAGACGCATTAGACTATGATAAAATAGTTGAGTAAAGGAAAACAGATAACGTATATCTTACAAGTTCCAAGTACAAGGAAATAGCTTACATTACAAAATCATCGGGGACAAGCAAACGAAAAACAGTAGAAAAAAGATAGAGAAAACTCTAATCTCTAATAGCATTAAAAAATAAATAAATGATGATTCGAGCCTAAATAGGAACCGGTGTAGTCACTCCGGTAAAAATCAATTGAGAAATACCGCACAGACACAATAGAAAACTTTGAATCGTTATATTGACTGACACATTGATGATTTGTTTATGTGATTCAAATAAAAATGACTTTTTGCATTTAAAAAAATGTAATTTGCTTGTATTACAAATAAAGTATTCACAATTTGAGGATTACAGAAGGAAGCGTAGTGTTTAAATATTGTTCTTGCTGGAAATGTTTGGAAATAAATATAATGCATAGCATGAAAAAATTAGATTATGCGAATACGTTGGACATATGTTGTTAAATTCATTAAAACGTTCTTCTTCTTCTGCTTCTTCGTCTTCCTCTTATTGTTCTTCCTCTATTTCTCCCTTATTCCATTTTCCTTCTTTCTTCCTTATTCTTCTTTTTTCCATCCTTCTTCCTTTCTTCTTCTTTCTTCTTCCGTTTCTGTTTTCCTACTCTTTCTTCCTTTCTTCTTTGTCCTTCTACCTTCTCCCTTCCTTCTTCTTTCTCTTCTTACATTCTTCCTCTTCTTGTTCTTCCTCTTATTTTTCTTCTTCATCTTGTTATTCTTCGCCTTTAAGTGCCAAACCTAGTGACATAGGCAATCATGTCTCACAACTTTCTGTTTCCAGTATCATTTATCAATTCTTTCCATGGCCAATTGCCAACCTGTCCAAACTCTTCTCTCTGTCGTCCTCTCTCTATTTTTCTTGAGAAATGTTTCCTCTTGTCACAAAATATTCCAGCTTTCCTCTTCTCATAGCATGCCCAAAGACAGTGGATTGCTTCCGTTTACCCTGAGCAATAAGCTACCCTGACCAATAAGCTTCCTTCTACCATGACCAATCAGCTACCCTGACCAATCAGCTTCCTTCTACACTGAGCAATCAGCTTCCTTCTACCCTGAGCAATAAGCTTCCTTCTACCCTGAGCAATAAGCTTCCTTCTACCCTGAGCAATAAGAGTCCTTCTACCCTGAGCAATAAGCTTCCTTCTACCCTGAGCAATAAGCTTCCTTCTACCCTGATCAATAAGCGTCCTTCTACCCTGAGCAATAAGCTTCCTTCTACCCTGAGCAATAAGCTTCCTTCTAGCCTGAGCAATAAGCTTCCTTCTACCCTAAGCAATAAGCTTCCTTCTACCCTGAGCAATAAGCTTCCTTCTACCCTGAGCAATAAGCTTCCTTCTACCCTGAGCAATAAGCTTCCTTTTACCCTGAGCAATAAGCTTCCTTTGCGCATTGGCCTCTGTCATGACAGCCTGATTACTTTTTTTTTTTTTCCGTACGCCCGCTAATACTCGAGGCGAAATCTCAGGTTATTGTTAATGTCTAACCTGACATTGATTTTACGTGAGTATCTTTTTCCTTGTACAGAGACAGGTGTCCCTCGCCATTCAGGCAGATACTCGCCGATTTCGGAGGTACCCATTAGAGCTGGGTCGGCTCAGGAGCCGCCAATCCCTGGTCGACGACACACCTTCAAATGTTCTCGCCAGGTCTCGAGTTAATCCAGTCCAATTCCCGGTCGACGAAAAATCCTCAAATGCCGTCGCCCGGGTTTGATCCTGAATCACCCGGTCGCCAGAGCGGTGTTGTAACCACTACGCTACGCTGCCCATATAATTTTAAACACTCTTCTGTTAAACAGCATGTCTGTGGCCTCTAGTGCTGTTCATACTTGTTTACTAATTGTCTACGATTCACCTTAATGGTTAGGGGGTCGGAGTGGCTAAGAGGTAAGGCGTCCGCCTCGAATTCTAGACGTACCAGGTTCGATTCCCAGTTGAAGGGAATATGTTTTATGGAAAAAACATTTTCAGAACCAGTGGTACTAATAATGTCATACACCCCCCCCCCCCCCCCTTCCTCCCCCTCCGGTCTCCTGGGTTGTGAGATCGGATGCCTAGCCTTCTCGGATACGGGCGAAACAATAGGAGGTCCCTTGTGCAAGTTGCGCACGTTAAAAATGCCACGGCAGTTGGAAATCGTCAAGAGTAGGCCTATCAGACCGCTGCCCTGGCAAAATTTTTAAAAATTAGAAACCTACCTACCACAGAAATATGTAAAGAATGTGTGATTCCTGTATACACACATTGGGATTCTCGCCGGTGCTACGGAGTTCGTGCACTGTGCTGAGATCATCCGTGTGTGATCGAAGGGAGGCGATCGGAGCACTAATTGGGTAGTCCGTGTGCAATGAAGATAGTCCTTAAAACCAAACCACTATTCACTTCCAAATGTCATGATTGGTGTCATATGACAATGAAGAATTTATACGTTAGATCTTACAATTGCGAAGTTGAACAGAACAGCTTGCCTTTTTGGCTTGACATAAATTAAAACGAATGACAATGTATCTGCCTTCACAAGATTGACTTGCCAAGTTGGATTGGTCAGAGTTTATAAATAATGGAAGAGGTTATGTCATGAAAGGAGCCGAGGTAGCGCAGTGGTTAGTGCAGTGGTTAGTGGTTAGTGTAGTGGTTAGTGCAGTAGTTAGTGCAGTGGTTAGTGCAGTGGTTAGTGCAGTGGTTAGTGCAGTGGTTAGTGTAGTGGTTAGTGCAGTGGTTAGTGCAGTGGTTAGTGGTTAGTGTAGTGGTTAGTGCAGTGGTTAGTGCAGTGGTTAGTGCAGTGGTTAGTGGTTAGTGTAGTGGTTAGTGGTTAGTGTAGTGGTTAGTGCAGTGGTTAGTGCAGTGGTTAGTGGTTAGTGTAGTGGTTAGTGGTTAGTGTAGTGGTTAGTGCAGTGGTTAGTGCAGTGGTTAGTGGTTAGTGCAGTGGTTAGTGGTTAGTGTAGTGGTTAGTGCAGTGGTTAGTGCAGTGGTTAGTGGTTAGTGTAGTGGTTAGTGCAGTGGTTAGTGCAGTGGTTAGTGCAGTGGTTAGTGGTTAGTGTAGTGGTTAGTGCAGTGGTTAGTGCAGTGGTTAGTGCAGTGGTTAGTGCAGTGGTTAGTGCAGTGGTTAGTGCAGTGGTTAGTGCAGTGGTTAGTGTAGTGGTTAGTGCAGTGGTTAGTGCAGTGGTTAGTGGTTAGTGGTTAGTGCAGTGGTTAGTGGTTAGTGGTTAGTGTAGTGGTTAGTGCAGTGGTTAGTGCAGTGGTTAGTGCAGTGGTTAGTGCACTGGTTAGTGGTTAGTGTAGTGGTTAGTGCAGTGGTTAGTGGTTAGTGCAGTTGTTAGTGCAGTGGTTAGTGCACTGGCGTTCAAGCTCGGTGGTCCATGGTTCGACTCCCAGTTGAGGGGGGATTTTTTAGACCGCAAACGGCTCCGGGGTCGACCCAGCCTCATGAATTGGGTACCAGAGTAACTATGGGAAGGTTAAGGCTGACAACATCACCCCTAGTGTGCCGATGGTCAAGAAAATATGGACCTAACACCACAATCCCTATATGCATCAATGGGCGTGTAACGGGATCCTTATGTCATGAAAGGCATGACAACTTTTCAAATGTGGAACAAAAATACAGCCGTATTTTTTTTTAGTTTCACTTTAATGTTACTTTTTAAATTTGTCTTTTTCTTTTCTCTTCTGTTGTTTTTATCCTCTCATACATGTTTACTTCTTTATCTTCAGCAACATCAGTAACAACAACAGCTACTACCATAACCTTCAACATTAAAACTCCTTTTTTTTTAAAAATTCCTCTTTGTCATCATCATCATCATCATCATAACTTTCCTTTCCGCTCCATACTAAGTATGAAGTCACAGCCGGTCCCGCAGGAAGGTTGTACCAAGAATTCACATGTTCTTGCAGCAGTGTTTCTATGACAATTTGTTGTACATGATAAGGTTGCCAGCCTCATGCGCATACTTATATTCGTCGCCTTGTACGACATGCTAGAGGGTACAGTTGTCCTATTTTTATCTTTGTCTCTTCACAGCTCCTCGTGAACTTCACGCGAGCGTTATTGCATACGACGTCTGGTCAGTACATGTCATCTTGGTACGGCGCGTGTAGTTCACTGTTAGTTGTATATTCAATGTAACTGATAGGCCTCAGGTAACACACCTACAACAGTTGTTCCATTGTTATCAGATTGCTATAATGATCTGTAATAAAACGGTATGAGCTATTCGGTAGGCTGCATACATTTATGCACACCTGTGCGAGCAAACAGTATCAATTAAAAGAACCCGTTTTCACTTCGGCTTTTGGCCCATGCCCAAGAAAACTAGATTTTTATCTTATGTATGGAATAACCAATTCAACCCCATGTGGGTTATCATTTGAGTATTTGTTGTTGTGGTTCTGTAACAAAGGCTGCTGAGTTTTCCATCTTTTGTAGCCTATACCAAGTTGAAGACTCCTTGGTATTATCTACACTGTAGATCTAGGCTTTTATTGTGACTTTTCTGCCATTCCGAAACGTGTTTTAAAGCCATGAGCTCCAGTTTCTCCAGAGCTTAAACACGCACACACACGTGTGTATGTGTGTGTGCAATTTGGGTATATAAAGGTAGTCCCATTGCAGATACTGTCGTAGGGCAGTGAAGTGTAAGAGACTTCAGTATACTAGGTCCAGCATCGAGAGGTGGGGGGCAACCAGTTCTCTTCCTCGCTGCCTTTTCCTTCCCTAACTCAAGAGCATTTACAAAGTACTCATTTACAGCTTGGTAGGCTGGAGCGTGACGATACCATGAATCGAACCCGTCATTCCTTATTCTATATCATGTGTTTGGTTCTTCCAGGCTGCAATTTATCTGCCTTTTATTGTGGCATTGCTGTTACGTACATTTATTACCTAAGGGGGTAGTCTTCGGTCCTGCCAAATGTACGCACCAGTCTTTATATATTTTATTATTTGTGCGTTCGATTGATTCACGCACTGACGTGCACAATGCAGTGTGAGTTGCTTTGGACGCACGGGTAACCTAGTTTGGGGATTGTGACGTCATGTTTTGAACGGGGCAGTGCGTACTTTGTTATGTCTGAGATATATATTATTGGAATTTTCTGGCAGTTTTGTATAAGCCAGTATGTTATATTGATTCAATTGGTATTCTTGACGAAGCCAATGATGGAAGGATCATGTAAGTGTCGCCCCGGTTATATTTGTATATTTATTGCCGTAAACTAAAGTATCAGGCCGCTCCCAGTTGTAGTCTAGCGGGAAGTCATCTTAGCATGTAATTTCCTAGAATGGACAGACGGAGTCGGTAGTCATATTAGATTACCGTAGAGGAATAATACCTACGTGTAAACCAGTTTATTTATTCGTATGCTTCATATTTTAAATGCCGTACATGCTTCAATGCCAAAGTCGTGGCATGTATGTAAAGAGAGGTTAGCCGATTCAGAACTCGAACCTGAATAGATTGTTGTGGATGTTTATAAGACTTAATTCTTGAAGAATCACTAAGAATGATCAGCAACTTCAAAGTATGACATTTTGTACCTATAATCTGTAACTATGATCGTATCGTTCCTTCGTATGTGCCATGTTGAATAAACTATATGTACAGTAAACCGACTTATGTACTACCATCGAGTGAACAGTTTAAACACTACCTGTTGTAGTTCGTTTTCACAGAACAGTTTATTGACATTTTGTTTCATATTACCATTCGCGTTATGAAGACCAATCCAATTACCATAAACGGCTACAACAGTAATTGGTGGCTAGTGTGGGGAATCACAAAACTGGAACGTTACCTTCTCGGCTCACACTTTGTGGTGGAGTCTGATCAGAAAGCTCTTACCGTACTGAATACAGGGAACGTTAAGTCATCAAAGTCAGCGCGTTACGCTATAGCGCTTCAACCGTTCCATTTTGAGATACGAGCTATTCCTGGAGTGCAGAATGTGTTCGCAGACTGTCTTTCAAGATGCCCTAGTGAACGTGTCGAAACTAAACCACTTCCAGATGGTGAAACATCCTCACCGAAACATGAATAACTATGTACAGTGTCATTGATTGTACATCTGTAAAGACTATGTATAGATCTGCATTATTCGTACAAGTATAACTTCCAGGATATACTTACTTCTGGATTATAACATCACTTTTTGTGCAGTAACGTTTAGAACGGGAACATTGGTACTACAGTAACTTTTTTATTACTATGGAAACATTGTTAAAAGCAACAAATAGACATTCATTATCGTTATGGAACATATTACACTACATATCGTGTTTAGTTTACGGCAATAAATATACAAATATAACCGGGGCGACACTTACATGATCCTTCCATCATTGGCTTCGTCAAGAATACCAATTGAATCAATATAACATACTGGCTTATACAAAACTGCCAGAAAATTCCAATAATATATATCTCGGACATAACAAAGTCCGCACTGCCCCGTTCAAAACATGACGTCACAATCCCCAAACTAGGTTACCCGTGCGTCCAAAGCAACTCACACTGCATTGTGCACGTCAGTGCGTGAATCAATCGAACACACAAATAATAAAATATATAAAGACTGGTGCGTACATTTGGCAGGACCGAAGACTACCCCCTTAGGTAATAAATGTACGTAACAGCTCCCTTATCACCTCCCCTTAAAAAAATTAATTCTATTAATTTTTTTTTGAACTTAGTACCCGAGAGAGGTGAGTCAAAACTACAACAAGATATGAAATGCATAAAGTTATACCATTTTAAGAAAAGAATATTAAACGAAATCAATATAACTAAATGATAGTATGCATTAAAGCACACATCCACCATCGACCTACTTTGGAACGATGTGGTAATATTCGAAGTAAAAACAAGTTGAAAATGAAAAATGAAGAAACCATTAAAAAAAAAGATGATAATAAAATTCAACTAAGTTTTCAAAAAAATTTGAAACATATGATTTCAAAAATGAAAATGAACAGCAACACTGATGATGATCAATGACAAGAGAATCAATGAAACAGAAAAATTGAAAATACAATGTGCAAAAATGAAGCAATGCAAAATTAAACACTTTAAGAATCAACACACTTAATGTTTTCTAACACTAGTACGGTTGACTAGTGATCTAAAAGTGAGATATCATGTAGTGGGATACGTGAATACACGTATTGCGAGACACTAATAAAGTTAGTAGATGTGTGATTTATAATCAATCAAATCGATTAAATTGAATTATTCTAATTCTAGTACTTAATTACACACAAATAAATAACTACTAATTTATTTTAAGTAATTCTAATTTCAATCATTGTGAATATTCGTTTAGAACTGTTTAGAATCGACAAGAATATGTTCTCAATGTTCCATGCCCGAAATACGTTTACGAACACGATATGTAGTGTAATATGTTCCATAACGATAATGAATGTCTATTTGTTGCTTTTAACAATGTTTCCATAGTAATAAAAAAGTTACTGTAGTACCAATGTTCCCGTTCTAACAAAACGTTACTACACAAAAAGTCATGATATAATCCAGAAGTAAGTATATCCTGGAAGTTATACTTAAGAAGAAAAATAAGATTGCAACGCAACCTGTAAAGACTAGTAAGTCATATACCTTCCCTCGAATTGATCAGCAGTCAACTGATCGTAAGAAAAAGGTTAAGTTTGTAAAAAAGGGAAAGGATGTTCATAATAAAAATACTTGTTGTAACTCCGATAATAAAAGTAAAAACAATAAGCTAGTCAGCAAATTTTGCACTTTACCCAGCAAACAGGTGTTTACGACATGCCGTGCACCTACTCCTTTGTCTGACGTAAATAGTCATACTCAAGTACACAATTATGGGACATTTAAGAACAATAACTCTACAAGTAGAAATAATGAATATTATAATCAAAGGAATAAGGTTACTCATCAACCTTACTCCCATTCTTATGACTACGGTACCACTTATATTGGTAGAGGTGCATCTTCTCGCACCATCCTTGTGCAAAATCTGCCACAGCGAACTACTTGGCAGGCACTAGGAGATTTTCTCAACCACACGGCGGACGTTAGGTTCGTGCGTCTGTTACCTCATACCAATAACAGGTATGGTGACGCCGTGGTAACTTTTAGGACCAATAGCGATGCTCGCATGGCTATCGAGCGGGACAATGGTGTGTATTTTCACCACCATTCCCTCAGGTTACGATTAGTACCTGATTCTGCGTCACGCAGATAGTAGCCTACTGATATTGAATTTTGATATCACATTCTTTGATGACTCAGCCTATGCAGTCATCATTTCTTTCTTGTAATAGTCATTTGTTCTTTTTCTAGTTCTCATGAATTTTTTCAATGGAATTTTATGCCATTCGGATTAATGAATGCGCCAGCTACCTTTGTACGCATGATGCGTCGCATATTGTCTCATCGTCCCGATGTCATTACTTATATAGATGACATCTGTCTTTTCAGTGACTCTTGGGATGAACATATTCAGGGTTTAAAATCTTTACTTTCTACCTTACGGGATTATAACTTAACAGCGAAACCTTCAAAGGCTTTTGTCGGTTTTCATGACATCTCCTTTCTTGGTCACCGTATAGGTCGCGGTTTAATGTATACAGAAGACAGTAACGTCTCTAAAATTTTAAACATCTCAGCACCTAAGACAAAAAAACAAGTGAGATCGCTCTTAGGACTAATACAGTTCTATTCTAAATTCATCCCTCATTTGTCTACTATAACTGCACCTTTTTCTTCGTTACTTAAAAAAGGCACATCTAATGTAATAAAGTGGTCGCAGGATCACCAAGCGGCTTTAGACTATATAAAACAATTTTTTTTTCAAATAAGCCTTTTTTAAGGTTGCCTAACAAAGATCTCACCTTTGTTCTTCGCAGTGATGCTTCTTCCTACGCTATTGCGGCAGTTTTGATGCAGGAATACGGAGGCACCTTATTTCCGGTTATGTACGTATCCAGAAAGCTTACGACGAGCGAGATGAAATATTCCGTTCTGGATAAAGAGCTCCTCGCTCTTGTGTGGGCAATCACAAAACTGGAACGTTACCTTCTCGGCTCACACTTTGTGGTGGAGTCTGATCAGAAAGCTCTTACCGTACTGAATACAGGGAACGTTAAGTCATCAAAGTCAGCGCGTTACGCTATAGCGCTTCAACCGTTCCATTTTGAGATACGAGCTATTCCTGGAGTGCAGAATGTGTTCGCAGACTGTCTTTCAAGATGCCCTAGTGAACGTGTCGAAACTAAACCACTTCCAGATGGTGAAACATCCTCACCGAAACATGAATAACTATGTACAGTGTCATTGATTGTACATCTGTAAAGACTATGTATAGATCTGCATTATTCGTACAAGTATAACTTCCAGGATATACTTACTTCTGGATTATAACATCACTTTTTGTGCAGTAACGTTTTGTTAGAACGGGAACATTGGTACTACAGTAACTTTTTTATTACTATGGAAACATTGTTAAAAGCAACAAATAGACATTCATTATCGTTATGGAACATATTACACTACATATCGTGTTCGTAAACGTATTTCGGGCATGGAACATTGAGAACATATTCTTGTCGATTCTAAACAGTTCTAAACGAATATTCACAATGATTGAAATTAGAATTACTTAAAATAAATTAGTAGTTATTTATTTGTGTGTAATTAAGTACTAGAATTAGAATAATTCAATTTAATCGATTTGATTGATTATAAATCACACATCTACTAACTTTATTAGTGTCTCGCAATACGTGTATTCACGTATCCCACTACATGATATCTCACTTTTAGATAACTAGTCAAACTTACTAGTGTTAGAAAACAGTAAGTGTGTTGCTTCTTAAAGTGTTTAATTATGCTTTGTTTCATTTTGCATGTTGTATTTTAAAATTTTCTGTTCTATTGATTCTCTTGTCATTGATCATCATCAGTGTTGCTGTTCATTTTCATTTTTGAAATCATATGTTTCAAATTTTGTTGAAAACTTAGTTGAATTTTATTATCATCTTTTTTTTAATGGTTTTTTTTCATTTTTTCATTTTCAAACTTGTTTTACCACATCGTTCCAAAGTAGGTCGTTTGTGGATGTGTGCTTTAATGCATACTATCATTTAGTTATATTCATTTCGTTTAATATTCTTTTCTTAATATGATATAACTTTATGCATTTCATATATCTTGTTGTAGTTTTGACTCACCTCTCTCGGGTACTAAGTTAAAAAAAAAATTAATAGAATTAATTTTTTTAAGGGGAGGTGATAAGGGAGCTGTTACGTACATTTATTACCTAAGGGGGTAGTCTTCGGTCCTGCCAAATGTACGCACCAGTCTTTATATATTTTATTATTTGTGCGTTCGATTGATTCACGCACTGACGTGCACAATGCAGTGTGAGTTGCTTTGGACGCACGGGTAACCTAGTTTGGGGATTGTGACGTCATGTTTTGAACGGGGCAGTGCGGACTTTGTTATGTCCGAGATATATATTATTGGAATTTTCTGGCAGTTTTGTATAAGCCAGTATGTTATATTGATTCAATTGGTATTCTTGACGAAGCCAATGATGGAAGGATCATGTAAGTGTCGCCCCGGTTATATTTGTATATTTATTGCCGTAAACTAAAGTATCAGGCCGCTCCCAGTTGTAGTCTAGCGGGAAGTCATCTTAGCATGTAATTTCCTAGAATGGACAGACGGAGTCGGTAGTCATATTAGATTACCGTAGAGGAATAATACCTACGTGTAAACCAGTTTATTTATTCGTATGCTTCATATTTTAAATGCCGTACATGCTTCAATGCCAAAGTCGTGGCATGGATGTAAAGAGAGGTTAGCCGATTCAGAACTCGAACCTGAATAGATTGTTGTGGATGTTTATAAGACTTAATTCTTGAAGAATCACTAAGAATGATCAGCAACTTCAAAGTATGACATTTTGTACCTATAATCTGTAACTATGATCGTATCGTTCCTTCGTATGTGCCATGTTGAATAAACTATATGTACAGTAAACCGACTTATGTACTACCATCGAGTGAACAGTTTAAACACTACCTGTTGTAGTTCGTTTTCACAGAACAGTTTATTGACATTTTGTTTCATATTACCATTCGCGTTATGAAGACCAATCCAATTACCATAAACGGCTACAACAATTGCGTAATACATTCTATTCATTCATTCATTCATTCAAGTCACCTCTGAGCACACACTTTCAACAAAATCATACTAAGTCCTGCTGTCGCGTGCAATCAGGTCAAGGTCTTTCATATTGTCAAACAAACTGCAGCAGAAACTGCCTATTCAAGGGTGTCACGCGTAGGGAGAGAGCAAGGTCGACACAGGTCAACTGCTCACTATAACACTAAGAATATAGATTGATTTTCTTGCAATACTGTAATAATGATGTTATTTGTTATGAAACCAAGAGGTTAACTGTCTGGAATCAAGGGTAATTAAATACCATATAAGAATATCAGACAAGTTGTTCTCCCACGTGACTTTGTTCCACAACTAACATACACCACACGATGTTGACAATTCGACAGTAAAAAAAGGACAGTAAACAAGAAAGGGAAGTAATCACAAAAAGAGAGCCCTGGACAGGCTTATGATATTTTATCAAATTGACTCAGACGTGTAGTAAGTAAATAAACAATATGCTATTTATTAAGGGAATCACATTTACAAAGGGTTATTTTACATCTGATGAAAAAAAAAATATGGACGTTTAAATCTGAAAAATAAACAGGAATCTAGGTCCCAGTGGGGTGCCTTATTTTCTTCCCTGACTAAGTCTGAGCGTTTGATGGCTATGGGTGTATGTGGTCTTCCTTCGCTTTATTATACTTATCGTAGTGTTCTTGTAGGATGTAGGCTGAGAGGACACTCTGCTGTGACTTCTTGATGAGAGCACGTGGTGGTGACTGACTGCCCTGTGTGGCACTAGTGTCTTTAAGGATGTCTGGTTCACACTCAGGGGTGAAGATTCAGTCCCTGTCCCTTCTTGATTTTTGGGCTCAGCAAAATTGAGGGAGGTCGAAGCCAGGTCCTATGTTACTGACACTCTGCACACACACAAAATCACTTCAGGTTCACACAATCAGAACTTGAATATTTGAATATATTCATAAGCACGTTATTGACTTTACACACAGTTGTGTACAATCTGTGTATATTCTTTAAAAGTCTTATGTACTTAAAATTTAGTTTAGGCTGCTTTCACGGTGTTCATCAAGAGAGTAAAGTAAAGTTACATTTTCCTCTGATAAATACAGTTTAAGACCGGAAATAGGTGGTCGTCTATGGGTCACGGGTTAATTGATGTCACCCAGAAAAACCCACCATTACCATCGCGTCTTCGCAAAACCCTACCTGCGGAATCTAAATGGCCTGTTAACGAAATTTAATACAAGAACTTCACCTGATCTCGCGTTCTCGTAGGAAAAAAAAAAAGAAGGGGGTCATAGGGAAGACTAGAAAACAGTGACAGGATGGACTGAGTAAAGGAATGTGGAAGATTTAGGAAGAGAAAGGATAGACTGCTCCATGACAGATAGCCCCCCATTTAAGTTAGTGGTCAGACTAACAACGCGAGTCTAACTTTCTCTGTGCATTCTATCACGTATGATTCTAACGTCACGTCTAAACTTCACTCTCTTCATTTACTTTTACGATCCTCTCGGACAGCGATGCTGAATCCGATGGTGTTTCTTCGATTGTGTCTAATTCTGCCAGCGTATGCCTGCTCAGAAAGTCTGCTCCCACGTTGATCTTCCCTGGGATGTATTCCACCTTGAAGGAATAGGGCTGAAGTAGTAAAGCCCAACGCATGAGTCGTGCATTAAGTTTCTTTGACGCCGCTAGAAACATAAGTGGGGCATGGTCACTTTGTACTGTAAATTTTACTCCATAGAGATATGGCTGATGTTTTTGTACCGCCCATACCAAGGCAAGACACTCCTTTTCAATTGTTGAATAATTCCTCTCTGCTGAGTTTAACCTACGACTGGCATAGGCTACAGGAAACAACAAGTCAGGATTGTTATCATCTGTCTGCATCAGTGAAGACCCAATTCCAATGTTACATGCGTCTACGCGCAGCACAAACGGCTTTGCTAGGTCCGGTAGTCTCAGTATAGGTCGTGATGTCAGCTTATGTTTAAGTGTAGCATACACTTCTTCACAATCCGGAGTCCAAACTACTTTCTCTGGCTGGCCTTTCCTGGTCAGATCCGTCAGCGGGGCGGTCAGTGTGTTAAAACCCTGAATAAAGCGCTGGTAATATGCACAAAGGGACAGAAATGAACGGGTGTCTTTCTTGGTAATAGGACGCGGTGCTTGTTTTATTTTCTCAACGTTTTTATCCACAGGCCACATACAGCCATGAGTGATCGTGTGTCCCAGAAATTCTAACTCCTTGAAACCAATTAAACATTTACTGGGTCGCGCCGTAAGTCCCGTCTCTTTCAGTCGCTGGAGCAGCTGGGCGAGGGCTTCCAAATGTTCCTCAAATGTGCTCGTTGATATTAATATGTCATCCATAAAGTTGTGGATGGCATTATTTTGCAATGGGGTGAGTAATTTCCTCATCATTCTGGTGAAGATACCCGGAGCGTTGCTCAACCCAAATGGCAGAACATTAAACTGATAATGTCCTTCAGACGTACTGAAAGCAAGCAACGGCCTAATTTCTTTCTTGACCGGGATTTGATAATAACCCTTGCTCAGGTCAATTTTTGTGAAGAATTTGGCCTTACTTAATTTGGTGAAGAGTCCATTGGGGTCAGGTAAGGGTTCTGGTTGGAACTCTGTCACAGCATTAAGTCGTCTATAGTCGATGCAGAGACGAGCTTCTCCACTAGGTTTTTGGAGGAGCACAACACTCGCACTATAGGGTGATTCAGATTTGGATATTATATTGGCGTTTAGTAATTGCTCAATTTCCTCTTGCAATGCACTTGCTTTTGCATACGGTATTGGGTATGTTTTCACCCTGACAGGAGTTGGATCTGTCACTTTCATCTCAAACTCGACGAGATTTGTCAGACCCGGCCTATCTGTGAGCACTTCTGAGTGTTCTTCTAAAAGTTGTTTGACTTGTTCACCTTCTGCACTCCCTAAAGTTGAGCTTATTTGCACATCCTTGTGCGATTCTTGTGGACGAAGCGGATACTCAACATATATTTTGTCTTCATTATCCACTTCTGTGGCAACCGCCAGGGTCATAAGATGAGCTGGTTCGGGGTTTGGGCGTTCAACGTACTTTTTAAGAAGATTTACATGATAAATCTTATGTTTCCCCTTCTTGGAGATTTTATAATTAGTACGAGAAATCTTCTGTACCACTTCAAATGGTCCCTGCCAACCGATTTGAAGTTTATTGTTGCCACTGGGCAACAACAACAAAAGTACTTTCTCCCCAATATGCAATTCCCTGTCCTTGGCTGATTTGTTGTAATGTTTGGCATACTTACTACGCGCTCGTCGCAAGTTTGTTGATGCCATCTCCCAACCAACCTTTAAGCGTTCCTTGAGTTCCTGGACATATTTTGACGCCGTAACAATACTGTCGTCTGCACTTTCATCTGTCATAGCCCGAAGAAGAGCTTCAAGCGGTCCTTTGATTGGACGCCCGAACAATAAGGTGGCAGGGAGAGAGACCTGTCGAAGAGTGTGGCACTTCTCGGTAGGCAAATAGTGCTGCAGGCAGAAACAAATCCCAGGTTTCTGGTTTTTCCTGAGCCAATTTGCGCAACATAGTGATGAGAGTTCCATTGAACCTCTCAACTTGTCCATTGGACTGAGGATGATAGGGCGAGGTGTGAATATGCTGTGTACGAAATACTCGGAAAACCTCTTCCGCTAACTTTCCCTTGAACTGTGACCCATTATCCGTAAGTATTTGTCGAGGAAAACCTAGCCTGGTGAATATACTCACTAATGCTTCTGCTACATGCACTGAGTCTGATGAGGGTAGTGCAATGGCTTCACCCCACATTGTACATGTGTCGACTAGTGTTAAAATGCAGCGGTTCCTCCTTTTAGTTCTCAGAAGAGGTCCTATGATATCCACAGCTACTCTCTCGAAGGGAGTTCCTATTATTGGCATCTCTCCTAACGTCGCTGGGGATGTCCAATGTTTAGGTGCCACTCTTTGACACTGGGCACAGGACTTAACAAATCGGATGATATCTGCATTCATCCCCGGCCAATAGTAATGGGCTGATATGCGTTGCATGGTGGCATTTTGACCCATGTGACCACTGAATGGAAGTGCATGACCCATCTCCAAGATTTGGTTCCTGTACGTAGATGGAACGACTAGTTGCCCATGTTCTAGTCCTATGTTTCCTGCTCTACGATATATTAATCCCAATTTCATATAAAAGTTTCCTTTCTGCAGGGGAGTATTGGCAAATGGCAGTTTCTTGAAGCAGGAGGCCAGAGTTGTATCCTGTGTTTGAGCATTCTTTAACTCCTGAGGGAGGGGATTCTGCACAGGTGCTGGCTCCTGTTCACTCGCAGCTTTACTTCTGGTTGTCACTGCCGCAATAACAAGAGGTTCTTTTGGTTCACCTAGGAATACGTATCTACAACCCAAGATCAGGTCATAGATTGGGTCATCCATGACTGCTGCTCTGATCTGTCCTGACACAAAGCGGGATTCCACCTGGATATTTGCTATTTGCAGAGTCATTGTCTTGTCACCTTTTGTGGCTCCACGAAGTTCCACAGTGTCTGGTGTTACCTGGCCAGGGTCTACCAGTGATGAGGCGACAACTGCATCAAATTCCAGTCCCGTGTCATAGAGGCATAATACGTGCTGTCCATTTACCTTCACTGTGTCGGTAACGGACGGTCGATTGAGGCTATTCGTTTGCCTCATTGAATTCTTCTTTGGCGATTTTGTCTGTATGAATGCAGCATGTTGAGGAGCGGGTTTAATTTTACATTCTTGAGTGTGGTGTGTGTTTGTCTTACACACCTTACACCACTTCCTCCCCGTCTCCTGGTTAGTAGAGGTCCTCTCCTGTTTTATCCTATTATAAGTTTGTGATGTGTTCTGTGCTTTATGGGAAAATCCACTAGATTTAGGGTGATTGTCGGAACAGGGGTGTGTAGATGCTTTTGCAGGCATATCAGTATATTTCCGTCTTGTAGACTGAGCTTCTGCCAAAGCTCCCTGAAACCTTTCAGCCAGAGTGAGTAACGACTCAAGGTTTTCGGCCCCATGCTCTGCTAGGAACCTTCTCATATCTGGTGTCATTGTGTCCTTGAGTTGTTCCATAATAATCATTTCCTGAATCCCTTCCAGAGACTCAGGAAAGTTTCCTAACGTGCGCCATTTTTGCAGATAGGATTCGAGGCGAGATGCAAACTGTGCAAATGTTTCCCCTATGTCTCTTCTGGCCCGACGAAACTGCTTCCTGTAAGCTTCTGAATTAAGTTCAAATCTTTGTAAAAGGGCCTTCTTTAGAGTATCATATTTATTTTGCTCAGTAATTGGCAACTTCATGTACACCTCATATGCTGTTCCACGCAATCCTTGTGAGAGTTTGAGCGCCCATTTATCTTTGTCCAGACCATACGACGAGGCAAATCGTTCGAATCTATCAAGGTACGTGTCGATTTTCTCGGCGCTGTTGGAGAAAATTTCTAAAGGAAATGACATAGCATTAGTTCCTGTAGCATGACTGGTAATTGTGTTACCATCTGCTGAAGGAGAGGCACCAGAAGATTCTAATGTACTGGGACTAGCCTCTACTTCAACTCTTCTAGCTTCTACGTCTAATTCCTTTAATCTAGTTTCATGCTGCCTTTCTTTTTCTCTCTCCTCTGCTTGTCGAATTTCTCTCCTCTCCTGTGCTTCTCTCTCTGCTCGCTCCTTTTCTAATCTCTCTTCTCTGTCAAGATGTTTATCGATTTCGGCGCTAATGAAACTCGTTAACTCATTACCTACCATCCCCATGTCCTTAGCGAATTCCATTAAACTAGATCTTACTTTGGCTAATTCAGCCATTGTTGGTGCTGAATAAATCTTGTGGGTAAATTATCTCCCAATATACAAGAACAATTTTTTACCAAAGCAATAATGTTAGTCAGTGAATAGAATATGACTAATAGCACATTAACTCCATACACTCACTCACTCCTTAACTAAAATTAACTTCTTAGAAAGTTATTTGAAAAAGGAAAACCACCACACTACTAGCTTCAATTAATTCTTAATATCCTGTCCAGATGCTACAACGATAAAGTCTAGGGGATAGAAAAAGATTCTCACTCTAGAAGGTGAAGAAAAGCAATATTTTTGAGCAAAGGCAATGGTTTATGCCTCAGCTCTTTGCTATTCGTATCACCAGCGAGAGCTACTGTGCGCTAGGATACTTAAATCTCGAGGCGAGCCCCCACTTGTCACGCGTAGGGAGAGAGCAAGGTCGACACAGGTCAACTGCTCACTATAACACTAAGAATATAGATTGATTTTCTTGCAATACTGTAATAATGATGTTATTTGTTATGAAACCAAGAGGTTAACTGTCTGGAATCAAGGGTAATTAAATACCATATAAGAATATCAGACAAGTTGTTCTCCCACGTGACTTTGTTCCACAACTAACATACACCACACGATGTTGACAATTCGACAGTAAAAAAAGGACAGTAAACAAGAAAGGGAAGTAATCACAAAAAGAGAGCCCTGGACAGGCTTATGATATTTTATCAAATTGACTCAGACGTGTAGTAAGTAAATAAACAATATGCTATTTATTAAGGGAATCACATTTACAAAGGGTTATTTTACATCTGATGAAAAAAAATATGGACATTTAAATCTGAAAAATAAACAGGAATCTAGGTCCCAGTGGGGTGCCTTATTTTCTTCCCTGACTAAGTCTGAGCGTTTGATGGCTATGGGTGTATGTGGTCTTCCTTCGCTTTATTATACTTATCGTAGTGTTCTTGTAGGATGTAGGCTGAGAGGACACTCTGCTGTGACTTCTTGATGAGAGCACGTGGTGGTGACTGACTGCCCTGTGTGGCACTAGTGTCTTTAAGGATGTCTGGTTCACACTCAGGGGTGAAGATTCAGTCCCTGTCCCTTCTTGATTTTTGGGCTCAGCAAAATTGAGGGAGGTCGAAGCCAGGTCCTATGTTACTGACACTCTGCACACACAAAATCACTTCAGGTTCACACAATCAGAACTTGAATATTTGAATATATTCATAAGCACGTTATTGACTTTACACACAGTTGTGTACAATCTGTGTATATTCTTTAAAAGTCTTATGTACTTAAAATTTAGTTTAGGCTGCTTTCACGGTGTTCATCAAGAGAGTAAAGTAAAGTTACATTTTCCTCTGATAAATACAGTTTAAGACCGGAAATAGGTGGTCGTCTATGGGTCACGGGTTAATTGATGTCACCCAGAAAAACCCACCATTACCATCGCGTTTTCGCAAAACCCTACTGCGGAATCTAAATGGCCTGTTAACGAAATTTAATACAAGAACTTCACCTGATCTCGCGTTCTCGTAGGAAAAAAAAAGAAGGGGGTCATAGGGAAGACTAGAAAACAGTGACAGGATGGACTGAGTAAAGGAATGTGGAAGATTTAGGAAGAGAAAGGATAGACTGCTCCATGACAAAGGGTACATGAACTCTGGGGGGGCAATCTTAATACAACAGGGCGAGCTGCAGTAGTGTTGCCGTGCTCCGTAGGCATCAGAAAGGAATATGATGATTATCGTCTCCAGCTGTACCGGTTTCAGTTCAATTTTAAATATGAAAATTTGTCTAAACGAGCAAGCAACCCGCCAAAATATGACAAAAATAATAATGTTGCTCTTTGTGCTGTAAGTCCTGATGACGTCACTAATACTCCTGTGGTCATTCCATTTTAGCTTCATTGGATCTTTGTGGTCAAACTTATTATAACTTATGGTCAATGCACCATGACAAAATTGAAAGTCTGCGTGGTCATTTAATGGGTGTGCAATGTGCACCTTTTCCGTATTTTTCCCGAAAAGTTTGACGGGGGGTTTTTTTTTTTTTCCAACGTACGTTACAGAACTTTTCACTTAAGACAACTAGTAATATTGGGATTTAAAGTTACTGTGAAGATAGTCTCTCATGTTATCCAGTCAAATGCTAAACTTTTGTTAGTCCTTCCACTTTTAGTTAAACGAACAGCAGAGAGACTTACTGTCAGTTTCGAATAAGCGCTTGAATTCAGATCGTGTTAAATGCTGAATACAAAAGTCGGTTATATTCGAGCATGCGCCCTCGTGTAACTGGTACACTGGGCAAAATTCGAAATTTAAATGAATGTGAAGCCTGGTGGGTTGCAATGCTGTTTATGTCAACAGTAATTGTATTTTAGAGCAATTATTGATTTGACGTCCAGCGATGGATTTTTTCATTCACACCAGGCAAGTCTTTTCCATTATATTAGTTTGTTGTTTGGTTTCCTTTGTTGTATTTCCTTCGCTTTAATATTTCTGTTTTGCTCTGTATTTTTATTGGGTTATTTAGAGTTACTTTTACCTCGCGTAAGTCGTGTTCTTTCTCACTTTTTTGAACACACCAGGTTTCATTGTAATTCTAAAATTCGAATTTTTCCTCCCTCCACCATTTACACATTATGCCTTTTTCTACCTCCCTAACTCGATATTGTTATTATATTTGGGTTGTTTCTCGTTCAGTTTCCCTTCTTAGCATTTACTTTGTAAATCCAAAAGCGGCAGCCATTTTATGTTTTCGTGGCGCGCTCTCTTATCGAAGGACAACCTCTTTCTTGGTGGATTTTACGAGCAGTACCGTACCAATTTTTAATTTTTTTTTTTTTTTCTAAATCATGTGTCCTACTTAGCTATGACTTTCTGTCCTTTCCCCAACGAAGGCCTTGTGACCTTAACGTTGGATATTTTCTTTTTTTGTCCTGTTAAGACGAAACACATTTTTTCGATTTTTAAAAATGTTAACAGTACAGTAATTACACGCTAACTGAAGCTGTAAGAGTGGCAGTTCTGGATTGCTCCTTTGACAAAGTGCATTTTATAGCCATGCGCGCTCGAAAAGGAGTCGAAAGACACAATAGAAACACAAAACACAAAACTCAGATCTGCTCAATATATTTGAAAAAGAATAATGATATATTCAAACGCCAGCCATTCGCGCAACAATTTAACGCCAAAATGACAACTTGGCAACATGTGCAGGACAAGTATTCGTATCTGCATACATAAAATTGACTTTTGCTTAGTTACAAACTACATGCTGTGTTTCATTTTCATGTAACAAAAAACAAATTACATCAATTATGAAAATGTCAAATTCATCTGCTTTGTGCATAGTTGTCTTTGACATCAAGAATTTATCAAACCTTTGACTTTCCCATTAACTTTCACATTAAATCTAACACATGCTTGCAGAAGGAAAAGAAGATGAGGAAGGAGAAGATAAAGAAAAGAATCGATACATTATCTAACATAGATTTATTACCCAAGGAAACAAAATAAAGTACTCCACTCCTCTTTGTTTTAAACAGTAGTCGTTATGAACTTGATTCATCACGACAAGGAAATCAAACAAACAAATCATATACCACTTGACACTCACAGATCACGACTTTCCTGTCAAGAGATTCTCCGTATAACATAAAACTCTTTGACACGAACCCATAATTCAATATTTCACCCGGAAAGACACAAAGCCATTAACCAGAGCGAACGCTTGGTATATATTTTGACTAGAGGCCTTACCCGTTCTTTGCACGTGGAATCTGTAAATAACTCCTTGTTGTCAAATATAAAAGTAAATAAAGGAAAAACGTAACCAAAGCTGAAATTCTTGTTTAAATATTAATCCGGTATTTATTTAAACTGTGTGACATACCTTTATATAACATATATTCGTATCTACAGTACTATTGATTAAATCTGTTGCTGACTTCTCTCCCAGCCATGATTTCAAACTGTCCAGAATCTTCTCTCTTTGTCGTCCAATATCTCTTTTTTTCCTTCTATCTTTCCTGTTGTCCTTCTTCTCATAACATGCCCAAAAGATAGTGGATTGTTTCCTTCAAAACTGAGGAATAAAATTAATGTGCACATTGGCCTCTCTCAAGACATCCTCATTACTAATTTTAGCTGTCCGTGTTATTTGTAACATTCTTCTGTAACACCACATCTTTGTGGCTTATGGTGCTTTTGCTGCTTGTTTACTAATAGTCCATAACTCACTTCCGTATGTCAGGATTGGTCTTATTTGGCTGTGAAGAGTTCTCTTTCTTACTTCCATCAAGCAAAGAGTTGTTGCATAAAATGCTTATCATTTTAAATAGAATGCTGCTTTTACTAGGTCTGTTCTATACATCACTTCTAAGATACATCTTGCATCCGATATTATTAATGTGCCCATGTATTTGAATCTATTGACCATTTTTAAAACTGTTCAATTTACTTTAATAAAGCATTCACAGGTCGTTTCTTCAAGATGACTATAGCTTGTCTTTTTTTTTTTTTTTTTTTGCTTTTAAGGCTAAGGCCTTTAATATAACTTTCTGTCACTTCTGTATCAATCATTTCCAACAAGTTATTTTCACTATTTGTCATTAAGGGTGTATCATCAGCGTACCTCAAGTTATTTATATTATGTCCACCCACTGGTATTTATGCCATGTCATCTATAGATTTAATTTATTTTACGGTGCAAATTGAACAGATCTGGTAAC